>JBAJNP010014140.1:0-11305 GCA_036877545.1 Yasuhikotakia modesta | reverse complement strand
TTGCTTTTATCATTCTACTGTAATCTATTGACATCACAGCAGAATGTGCGCTAGCAGCCGTTAAACAGAGCGCTGGACCTACGCACAAACATTGTTGCTGTTCTTACCAGTCTTGTTCTTTGGAGCTGTGATGTTAATGATCAGACCTTCCAGTTGTGAACTGCTCTTGTTTAACTCCTGAACTTGGCCTCCATGACCCTCCCATTCCGTGAGAAGATCCTGTAAGGGAGAACGAGACAGGTTAATTAAAGCTCACTGCTTTAAAAACCGCCAGTGGTGTATTTACAGACACTCTAAATAGTGAGAAGTCCAGTCCTACTTTAAGCTGCTGCACTCTCCTCTGCAGGCCTTCTGTGCTGAGGCTGGGCTCTTTGGACGGCAGCTGCTCCTGCGCCGCCTGCAGCCACCTAAGGAGGGAGCCAGAGCGTGAACGAAACTCGGCCAGTTGCTGTACACAGCTCTGAGTGGAATCAAATCTGTGAAGGACACGGCATTGGTTAGATGATGCATGTATGACGCTTTCTGTTTTTTATATGAGAATTATTAGACATTTCAGATCAACCTTGTTTGTTGACAGTGCCATAATGCAATTACGAAATCTAGGTGAAAATTAGACTTTGTTTACATATGAAATTGACTGCGAAAAAATCAAGTGTAAACAAACAGAAGCAAACATGTATGGAAGATTATCCCATCTGTTAAAAAGGCAACGCATGAGGTGCCTATTTTAAAACATGATGAGAGATGTGTGGGACATTATGCAGAGTCCACTCCAGACTCTTATGTTTACTATTATTAGCAGCAGCTGGGGTCGAAGGTCATGTCCTAACATGTTAATATTTACATACAGTTTATATTACAATAATCCCACTTTCCACTAAGGAGTATTTCAGGAGATATGCGGAGTCAGATTTAAACACATGACTGACTGTTTTTTATTATTCCTCTCTGGGGCATCTGAAATGCTTGGGGCTCCAATGAGCCATCTTAAGAAGAGACATGGCAGATTGCTTTCCATAATGAACACAGTGCTGTCAAATTAGGTTAGCTAGATGCTATTTATATGCCGGAGACAATTTCAGCCGTGTCCATACTGTCATTATGATTTCTGTCACATCAGATATCAGAGCGATGAAGTCTGGCAGGGCATCACATTTGTAGAACTAACTAAAGCAATATGCAGACATGAGTGGTTTTCTAAACGTTTAAGGTGCTAATTTACATACAACAAACTGGATGGGATTAAATTTTGCTTTGTAATTTTTAAAGAGGTTGTAAAAGAAAAACAGATGTGTTTAATTTGAAAGGGATTAAAATAACATTACCTCCTTCTCCTTAAGATAAACTTGTGGGATTTAGTCATACAACAACTTGGAAAACACACTTATTGTATTTGTGGCCGCTTTGGATGTTTAGACAAACATATTTCCCCCTATTACTTCAATTAAGGGGCAAACCAAACGGCTCCTTCAATGCTTGATTCTTAAAACATTCTGCTTGGTTTCTCAATCCTACATATTTGCTTCTTCCTGTTTTTTCTGAAAGTCTGGAGAGAGAAACTATGCTTGTTAACTTTCACCGCTCACCTCTCGTTAGCATTAGATTCCAGGCGCGCAAACTCCTCAGAAATCTCTCTGGTTGTGTCCAGAAGGCTTTGGACATTGGAAAGGATCCCAGATTGGCCCAGTTCTGAACCAAGCTCAACAAATGACTTTAACTGACTCGACTCTTGTGAAATTTCAGATTTCACCTCCTTTATTAAAAAAATAAATGAAGACATGTAAAATTCCAATAAACAGTATTTATTGACCATAAATGCCAAAGCTTTATTTTCTAACCTCTATGGTCTGCCTGTAGTCTTCCACACTGCAGTCTGGCTGGCCTACAGGAACGAGGGCTCTTTGTCGACTTTGTGCGAAGCTACGGAGGTCTGCGCTCTGACGCTCAAAACTCTCCAACTTGGGCAAAAGTCCTCGTAGCTCAGTCTCTCTTTCAGCTTGCTTGGCCTGAGCCTCTGTGTAGCGCCGAGTGAGGTCCTGCAGTGCCCCCTGCAGGCCAGAAGCAGTTGATGCATCTGCAGACTTCAACAGCTTAGACACAGAGTCAAACGTAGCATCTACGCTGCCCTGCCTTGAAAGCAGCTCCTGGCGTATTTTCTGGAGAGGAAAGGTGTCATTTTTATTAGTTGTTCAGGAAAGTACTATAAGAGTTGAAAATTTTTGATTTTGAGTTTTTGATTATGAATTTTAAATTATTATACCTGATTTTGTGTCAGGGCATCCTGAACGACTTGAACAGTAGGCTGGACTGGTCCAGAAGATAAAGGTAGGCCATCAAGCCATGCAAGCAGAGCTTTTAGCCCCTCCTGAACGCTGACTGACTGGGCAACAGCCGTTTGAAGCTGCTCGGCTCTTATTGACACAGAGTCAGAGAGAGTTTCAAAGCGCTTCTCCAGAGCATCTGAAATAACCATGGGAGAAATTTAAATAATATGTACGGGATAATATGTAAAAAGTCAGACAATAAAATAAAGACTGATAAGTTTTGTATAACCCTGTTAATTTAGCTGAAATGGATGGTTAACTATTTTAACTACATTTTGTATTACCTGAGTACAGACCAATAAGGTTAAAAATAAAATAGCTTTGCAGGTAAATGCCTACAATTGCTTTGCCTGTAAGTCTATTACAAGGTTTAGCAGACATTTTCAAAAATATGGCATGGTTGCCCAATCAGAAACATGAATCCCAAAGAGTTATTAAACTTTTAGTTATTTAACTCAGAAAGAATAATCAAATACGTGAGATGTTATTTATTGACAGTCAGAATAAAATTACCGGTGGTGCTGTTAATATCTGATGTTTTGAGAGTAGGGGACTCTTGAGTGCTGACAAGCTCTTTTCCAGCTCTTTTGACTTTCTCAAGCTGTACTGTACGCTCTGCCATCTCATCCTGTAACAGCTGAGATGAGATGAGACGAGACGACATGAGAGGAAAATTATTAAACAGAAATATTATCAGTAATTAGGCTCACCAACAGCATTTAGGTGATCATTGTCATTTGCACATAATTTATCCATCTAATCAAGCTACTGCAAAGTCCTCTGACCTGTACAGTAGTGAGAGCACGCTGCAGCGCCTGGGGGTCGGCCTGTTCTCCTCCGGGTTTAAATAGGTTCTGATTCTGCTCCTGAGTGCTCAGCCAGGTGTTTAAAGAACCAGCCTCATCCTGGTACTGCTGGTACTGCTCCAGGAGACCCGAGAGACGGGTGCCAAGTTCTGAGGACTAAACAAACAAGAAAATGATTCAACATCCGGCCTGCAGACAATCATGTAGTTTTAGACTGGGGTAATGTAAGGTTAGTGTTTTGTAGCCACCTTGCTGTGGAGTGAATTGTAACGCTGTGTGGCATCTTGGAGCTTTTCGTTCACGAGCTGCTTGGTTTCCTCCAGGGCTGGATCTGTACCACCCGTTCTCTCCGAAGCCCCCTGGACAGAGTCCAGAACTTTCTGACCAGAGATGGTCACAAAGCGCAGGTCTGCTTTGTGACAGATAACATCCTCTGCAAGCTGTAAAGAACAAAGAAACAGATGCTCTTCAACAGAACATACTGGAAAAAGTTACTAAATTCCGCAATGTGTTGATGCGTCAATGTGTCAATGTCTTCTTTTATTTACAAAGAACAATAAAAGCCCTGGTTCCCATTACTCTTTAAAGTAGTTCAGCAAAAACTCAACACCATGATCACTATCCTTTCATACCTTTTTATGCTCCTCCATCCTGTCTTTCAGGCCTTTTGCATCAGTTTCCCCCTCACCAAGTGAACACAGCTCGCGTTCGCTCTGATCCAGCCATGTTCCCAGGTTCCCGTGCTCCTGCACAAACTTGGCAAGCTCATCTCTGAGGGCATCTGCCCGCCTCAGTCTGTCTTGACAGCTCTTGAGCTTCTCCTGATGCTGACTCTGCAGCTGCTCCAGCTTGGCCCGCAAGCGCTGCTTTTCCTCTGGGGGTACGCTGGAGTCGGGCTGTTCCAGGAGGGAGTGGACGGACTGGGAAACCTGCTGAAGGTGAGCCTGTTGAGCTTGTAACTGCTGCAGCTCAGTCTGGTGGAATCAACAAAATACAAACCATCAGTTGTATGTACTAAATATTGGAACTTTTAGAACTTTTAAGAACCCAACTTAAAAAAATAAATTGACTGAATCTAACAGAATTTGACTAAACTTATTTTAGAACTGACTTCAGATCATTAAAACTGACTGTAGAACCTTAAAGTAGATGAATACTTTGCTGCAGAAGTTCAAAACTGAGCTGCAATTATAAGCTGACTCTTGTAATATTAAGAATTATTGAACATCTGACCTGCAGCATGTCACTGTGAGAATTCAGAGCATTCTCTGGTGGTACAGATGAGGCAGAGTCAACCACAGTCTCTTCAAGTGACCTCCTCTTCGACTCGTCCAGCGATGACAATTCTCTAAACAGTGTGTCTATTTTTCCTTGTGTCTCCTGCATCTGCTCTTCTGCTTTTGCCTTGAGGAGAACCAAAACAGACTATTTAAAACAGAATTTGGAAATGTACTCACAAATGAAACAAGCAACGATCACAACGTCGTACTTTCTGCGTGTTCTGCTGAACTGTGGTGACAATAGCAGAGTCCACTTGGGCGAGTGAGGTCTGGATTGAGTTGGTAAGCGAGTTGTGCTGCTCTTTCATTTGTGAAAGGGCCGTCTGCAGTTTGGACTTTTCCTCAGGACTCAAACTGTCACCCCGCTCGGCAAGGAACTCCTCCACTGAGCGCATTGCCTCCATCAGTGAGTCACTTTTGGTCTGAAGGTCTTTCTCCACCTCCTGTTGTTATTGGATTTATACAGAAGAAACCAAAATTAAGGTTTTTATGCAAGTCATTATGTAATCAAGATGAAGTTTTAAAGTATTTGCTCATTTAATCATAAATTAATACAGCTCATTCAATAGCTAATAAAAATAAATCATTTCAATAATAATAATTTAATTTATATAAAATAGTTTAAAAGTAAATGTCAGATGGGCCTCTTTATCTCACCTTAAGCTTATTTTGCTTCTGTTGTAATGTGCTTACATCATCAGACTCAGCTCCCACTCTCTGATTGGCCAGGAGGCTGGCAGCACCAGCCAACCACATCGTTAGATTCTCCAGTTTTTGAGAGCATTCTGCTTTCTGCTGCTGCACAACCTGGATCCCACCAATAAGAACAGAGGTCAGAAAGTAAAAACAGCCTAAACAAAAAATTTCGTTGCATTTCAGTCATTATTTTTAAAGTGTTGATTTCCTTATTTTTCTGCCAAAGTCTCACAGTACCCATTTGTAAGTCTGTCAGGATTTCAAACAAGTTAAACAATGTACACTGGTTGAGCATGATGTGTCCAAAGTCACCACACAAAGCATCCAAAACCAACACTCTCTCAACAAACCAGTAAAGCAAACAAAAGATCACAGACAAATAACAGATCAACTCAGTTTGTATTTTCCTGTCTTTTCCAAAAGACAGGAAAAAACAAGCATGCTACACAGTGGGGCTACTTTTAAATCTTTAGTCTTTTCCAAACGTGTCTTCTGTGGCAATCTGTAAGAGCAAGGCAGACAGGTTAATACACACGTGTTACAACCACTCGCAGCTGGTGGCAACAGAAGTTTAGTTATTAGAACAACAGATTATCAGAAATATTGGCACAGCAAAATAAAGTGAATGCATAAACAAAGGCTTATTTTACAAGCGTGTGGAGATCTTTTTGTATTTTTTAATGCAGCATTCCTAATGTGTATACATGCTTAATGCAGTGCTTAGTTTCCTTAACATTTGTGATTTAGTACTTAGGTTAAAAGCACAACCGAATACTCCTGCTGTTTCTAACACAGCATTACGAGCAATTCTCATCTTTTTGCAAACCTCTCTATCCCTTGTAGTTTGTCTGTCTTTCTCCAGTTTCTCTTCTTTTTCTTTCTGTTCTTTTCTCATTTGTTCATTCTCTCTGGCCAGCTGGGCTGAAAGTGCTTCTGCTCTGGCATGAGTGTGACCCACAGCCTGGTGGAAGACCCTCTGGAGCTGCTCCAGGTGTCCGAGGAGGTGCCTGCTCTGATCCGGCAGCAGATCCTGAGCATGCTCAGAGATAAACACTTGAATACTGAATGCCACTGTGCTGACTTCATTGGATCGGGATTCAAGGGCATTCTGTAATTCCTGAAAAGAAAAAAAGCATACAAAAACACAACTTTGACAAAACGGCATCAATGTAATTGCGATGGTAATTTATGGTAATTAGGTTTCACCTTGAACCGCTGTTGCTTTTGAGCGATCTTGTCAAAAATACTTCTGTCTCTTGCTGTCTGCCCATCTGCCCCTGTTTCTTCCTCCACTTGAATCTCGGTCGTTCTAAGCCAGCTGAGAAGGCCATCAACTTGCTCCTCCAAAGACCCCAGCTGAGCACTTACAGCTTCCTGCAAGAAAATCCAAACATGTTTAAAGAAACAGATTTGGTATAAAGAAACACTCGTCTCAACGTTCATATCTACATTAGAAGAATTGTTCTTACTTTATGTGCATCTCGTTGCGCTTGCAACCCCAGCAAAGTATTCTGGGCAAGGTCTTTGGCTGCACAGTATGCACGAGATAAGCTTTGCTCATCTTTCTTCAGGGCCATGAGCAAATGAGGTGGGACATCCTGAGGTTGAGACGTCAGGAGCTGCTTGGCTGCATCAGTCTCCTTGCGTACTTCAGGTTCCAGGTCACTAATTTCCAGACAAATGATCTAAACCGAGAATTAAATTTATGTAAATATAAAGATTTTATAGATATAAACATTACAGCCAAAATGTACTATAACACAACAAGCTTATACCTCTGTCTGTCTGATTTGGTCATCAAGTACAATGAGACTTCGGCCAACAGACTGCTGTTGCTGCTTAAGACGGACCTCAATGTGTCTCACCATGGAGAGGAGGGACGCAATCTGTTGGTCATGTTCTAAACACTCCTGGCAGGCTAGTGAGGACTGAAAAGAGAAGGAAAAATGAATTTCTAAAAATCAAAACACAAAAACGGCACACAAAGTAATGAGAAGCTAAACACAAATGTTCTTCTTACCTTGTTAGAGTTTGTAGAATCTCTTTTCATTTGTTCAGCTTTCATTAGAATTTCTCCAGGCTGCATTTTCACTAAACCTTCTGTATAATCTTCCACTCCTCGTCTCTCTGTAGTGTCAGTCTCTGGCATCTCTTCAATAAAGGAAACTTTAGATAGTTTGGATTCTGGGACAGAAGGATCATATGTGGCTTCATCATTGGACGTGGGCGACTTATCTCTGTCTGGCTGAGGCTCATTGCTTGCTTTCTCCAGTGGTGTTATGGAAATTTGCAAGGGAGTACACACCTCCCTCAACAAAGGCTCTTCAGAGTTCTTAAGTTCTGAGATGTCAGAAACACTTTTGTAGGCGGTTGATTTTACATCTTCTTGACTGTCAGTCACTGAAGCTTCAGAGCTAACTTGTGGCTTTTCATCACTTTTAATTTCCATTTTAGCTCGCTTGTTCTTTTTCCCTCTGCCTTTCTTCTTTTCTGATACTTGTGCAACTATCATTGTGGGAGTGAAAGCACAAACCTCCAAAATAGTCTGTAAGCTGTCCTTGTTGTCCTCCATGTCACACTCTGATTGATGTGCTTCTACCTTGGAACTATGCCCTTCTGTTTGCTCCGTGTATGGAGCTTGTTCCTTGTTATCCAGGACATCTGTGGCTTCTGGAAATATGACCTTAGTGATTGCACCTTCATTCACTGTCTGCCTTTGAACCTCTGTCACTGAAGTATCTGATAACAATGTTAATTCAGCCACTGTTTCTACCAACTTTCCATCTTCTGTGTATAATGAAGATGGCCCAATGCATTGTTTGTCTGATGTTCTTTCATTCTGGACAGGAATCAGTGTTTCCTTATCTTTATCCACAATTTCATCAGAGGTCTGAGTAGATGAAATATGCTGATTTATCTCATCACTACTTACATCTCTGTATGTATGACTGTCATGGTGAACTTCATGCAGCTGTGCTTCAACTGTGGAACACACAAGAGAATCAGACTCAGGTTGAAGTTGCTCCATCATTTTGGTGTCTGACTGACTTTTATCCTTAGTTTTTTGCTCTGTCTGATGTTGGTCATCATCCGTCTTACTTTGAGCAGGCGTAGGGCCTTTCCTTTCTACACTGGATTCTTCTAGAGAGGCCATGTGTGATTCTCTGCTACTGGCTACTTGTCTCATTGCTTCTAATTCTTCAGCAGCTTGTTTTTCACTGACTCCTCGCTCAAACACCTTCCTAAGAATACTTTCCTTCGCCTTCATTAAAAGTGCTTCTTTCTGTGACATTGCCTGGTTGACTTTCTCAAGTTGCCTTTCATTTTCTTTGTCCTTAGAGTGAATGGTTTGAGAAAGGATCATCACTGTCTTCTGGTCTTTCTCAGTATCATCTTCCCTTTTTCCTTCCTCTTCTCCAACAACCATTTGCTTAGCCTTTTTACTTTTATTTTTCCTTTTCTTCTTTATTTCATGTTCAGTGCCAAGAACTTTCAAGGCAGCAACAGCTTCTTGCTCCTGCTCAGCTCCAGGCTTTGAAGTCATGACACTGTGTTTTATTTGAGTCCTCTCATTCTGCCCTACATTGACCACATACTGTAGAGAATCAGACTTTTGTTTAGTTTCCAAAACTTTGCCTTGTACATTGTCATCACTCCCTGGAACAGTTAACTGTGGGGTTTGTGTTAACTCCTCTTTCAACCCCATCTCTACTTTGTCATCTTTTACCTTTTTCTGATCAGTGGTAAGGTCTTCCTTTTTAATAAAATCAGTATTTTCTGAGGGTGAGACTATAGTCTGACAAACATCAGAGGTAACTGAAACCTGTGGCTTTTCAACACTTTCATTTTCTGTTTTAACTCTCTTGTTATTTTTCCCTCTGCCTTTTTTCTTTTCTGGTACTTTAAAGGTCTTTGTGGGACTGAAAGCACATACATCTGATATGGTATTCAGGCTGTCCGTGTTGTCCTCTATTTCATGCTCTGATTGATGTGCTGTTACCTTGAAACTAGGCCCTTCTGTTTGTTCTGTATATGGGGCTTGTTCCTTGTTGTCTGAGACATCTGTGGTCATTGACAAAATGGCCTTAGAGATTGCATCTTTATTCACTGGCTGCCTCTGGATCTCTGTCTCAGTGGTTTGGTCTTGTAAGGATGGCAACTTTGTACTGTCTACCTCTTGCCATTGGATTTCAGAAACCTGTTTAAATTTCTCAGGGCTTTGGTGTTGCTTAAGTGATTTGATATCTTTGGTTCTGGGTATCTCTTCAATAGCTTGCTGAAGCCTTTTCTCTGCTTTTAAAGCAAATTCAGTCAGGACCTCCAATGAGGTTTCAATGCTTTCCTGTGGCACCATTTCATGTGATAAGCCAATGTCAAGCACTTGCTCTTTGGTTTGTAAATCAGGACAGTGTTCAGAAATATCAACAGTTGAAGTAAGTTTAAGCTCCTCTTTTTTAAGAAGATCAGCACTTTTAATTTCAGCCTCTGTAAGAGATGATAATGGGGAACTAAGTACATTCATCTCAGATGATCTTTCAATAGGACTGACATTACTTAATTCCCCCTGAGGAATAAAATTACAAGATGTTCCATTTGTTGATAAGACTAATGGTTTGACACTTTTCTCATCTCCATCCACATACCCCATGCTGTCCTTAATCTCTGCAGCCATTTTTCTAGAAATAAGCCCACCATGAACTGCCTCTGTCATGCTGGAGACTCTGTGTCCAGTGGCTGGATCAAGCAACCCCCCTTTCAAGACTTGATTTGTAGCGATACATTTAGCCATATCTTCATCAACCAAGCCTTTACTAACAGCCTCTGGAAGAGGTAAACGCTCTCCACTGTCAATGTCAATAATACCACCTGTATCTGCTTGACTCTGTAGTACTCTCAGTGCAGGTATGGGATCCACTTGTCCTGCTTTTACTGCCTGTGGTAAAGTCATCATTTTATTAGTTTGTTTATTTTGAACACCTTTGAAAGGTCTCACTTCAAGAAACCTCTGTCCTGTCTCAATGTCAATTTTACACTGTTTTATCATCTCAGTGTAGGGCACAATATGGGCATTATGAGGGTCCAATAACCCACTTTTAACATTGGGATATGCCATAGCTATGTTTGCTATTTTGTCATCTAGAAGGCCTTTGGAGACAGCTTCAGTCAAAGTAAGCCTAGTTTGTGAGGCATTATCAAAAACAGTGCCTGTTGATGCCAGAAGAAGTGCAGTGTCTGCATCCAAACTAAATAGCTCTTGGTTATTGATGGCATTTTCAAGTTCTTCTAACTTTGGAGCCATTGTGTCACTGATGAGACCCTTGTCTAAAGCATCCCCAACGGAAAGGCGAACACCAGAACCATGATGCACAATGCCACCTTCTGCAACCTGCTGGCATAAAATCTGCTGAGCCTCATACTGTTCAATCAAGCCTTTCTGAAGGGCTACCTCTAGTGGCACAACTGCTTTGATTTTTGGGTCCACCACTCCTTTCATCTGAAGCTGTAATGCCAACTTGGTGTGCATTGCATTTGGATCTGAAAATTTCCCACGACATGACTTTTCAACTGCAAGAAGTTCCTCTTTCCTACTACCTTCAATCAAGCCAAGGTTTGTTCCAAGGGTAACTGATACCTTCTTATGCCTTTTCAGATCAACTATTCCCCCTGATACAACCTGGGCTTCAAGAAGACGAGCTGCTGTATCTGAGTCCAACAGGCCTGCCTCAGCAGCATCCTTTATTGAGCAGAGCTGACCACGCTCCACATCTACCACACCTGCTAAAACCTTTTCTGAATGAAGCACACTGGTCATCAAGTCCTCATCCAACATACCTTCTTGCATCACATCCTCAACACTAAGTGACTTGCAGTTACGAACATCCATAAAACCACCAAAAAGACTGGCTTTTTCCATTAGTTTAACAGCAGCATGCCCTGTAAGCAAACCCATTGCCACAGCATCATCCAAGAAACATTTTTGGCTACCTAGAGTTAAAAGACCACTTTGTTTAAGTTCCATAGCCATACACTCAAGCTTCACATCATCACTTAGCTCTACTGATGAAGTCTTCATTTCTGATGGCTCATTCTCTCCTAATTGTACAGTGTCTAATGAAGAATGTGCACTGCTTTCACCCATTTCAAATAATCTTTGATTAGTCATCTGCATATTTCCATTACTCTCTGGTTTCTCCATCTT
>JBAJNP010014139.1:0-11306 GCA_036877545.1 Yasuhikotakia modesta | reverse complement strand
AGCTGTGTGGACAGTAGCTGTGTGGACAGTAGCTGTGTGGACAGTAGCTGTGTCTCATTCTGTTGAGGTTTGCAGTTTAAAAGTTCTGCGCATTAATGATGCAGCCGTAAGTGCCGCAGCTGCGACCTTTGTGTTAAAGAGCAGCTATCCTGCGACCTGCATCACAGATGCATTCAGAATCCGTTCAGGGTGCAGATGTAAACATTCACTTCCTCACACGCTCTAAATGTGTGAGACGCATTTTTGTCCAGACTTTAGAAGTATGATCCACTACTACTAAATTGTGTTGTGTACTAAATGTAATGTAGTATTCCACTCTAAACAGTCATGTTAGCCTTTAATTTAACCCAATGAGACACAGATCTGTTTGCTTGATCACACCCTCTTGATTCTTGCCAGACTTCAGTGTTCAGCCGTTGTGATGATCAATTATTCATCAGCTAGAGTCACTATTAAACTAAAGCCTTTGGAGAGTTTAACCCAGGAGATTATACTGACTCTGCATCAGTTAGCCATTAATCAACCAGTTTCTCCTTTATCCCCTAGTTACCTTCTAAAATGAACCATTAACATGTAAATTAAATTAAACGAGCATTAAATTAAACATGCAGTAACGTAAATTAAACGTTTGTAAATGTGTTTAATTATGTGTGAGTGTGTGTGAGTGTGTGTGTGTGTGTGTGTGTGAGAGTGTGTGTGAGTATATGTGAGTGTGTGTGTGTGTGAGTATATGTGAGAGTGTGTGTGAGTATATGTGAGTTTGTGTGTGTGAGTATATGTGAGTGTGTGAGTGTGTGTGTGTGTGTGTGTGAGAGTGTGTGTGAGTATATGTGAGTGTGTGTGTGTGTGAGTGTGTGTGAGTGTGAGAGTGTGTGAGTATATGTGAGTTTGTGTGTGTGAGTATATGTGAGTGTGTGTGTGTGAGGGTTAAAATGCTCTGGTTTGGGTCACCTTGACGTTTCTGCCTTTAATGTCCTTCTGTCTCTCTGGTTGTTTTCTCAGTTTCGTCTCTTCAGGAAACCGTTGAGTCACAGACGAACGTCCAGACAACATGTTCAGCACTAAAAGGTCAGAATAACATGTTTTTTTTTGTTTTGTGTTTTTTTTTTGTTTGCTTGTTTATTATCAAAGTTTTGTGTATAATTTTCCAAAAGCTGAGTTTTTCTATGGGTTCTGAGGAACAGAACATTCAGTGCCGTGTTTACAGTACCACAGGTTCTACAGTACAAAGTTTCTGCCAAATGCCACATAAATTTGACCAAACATGTTTGATTAGCATATGACCTTTGATTTCAGCAACAAAAAGCATTTCTGCTATTTTTCAAAGGTTATTTTGCTAATGTAATGTAAATGTGGTGTTTGCTAATTATGCACAATTATATGGTGGCATTTTAACATGTTATTATTTGCATTTTTGCATTGTTTTATTCTGTCATTTTTGGGTCATGTTGGTCTTTCAGCGAGGACTGACTGCTAACCACTGCAGCTCTGTTACGGTTTGACTGTGTGTGTTTTTATCTGTGGTCTAATGACTTACACTTACTCATACTTGTTCAACTATAACAGGAACGTTGTAAAATTAAATCTGTCATCGCTGGAATTGTTCATTAAACACGTTACAGCCTGAACAGCTCATTAAGAATCCTGCCCTCCATCACTCTTTCCTGAGAAACGGGCTTGTTTTTAAGCCTGCAGTGAAGCGTCTGAGCTCTGGCCGGCAGATAAGACTTCCTCTAATTACACCAGCCCATGTTTACGCTCCAAAAATGGGCTCAGGCAATAAGAACTAAACCTTTCTACTGATGCCCTGAGCGCAGAACTCATTACACACCCCCAAAATCAGCGCCCAGATCTGCTCTTTAAATCCTGCAAATGTTTGACTGACCTTGAGTTATGCAAAGAAGTTTTTTAGTTTCCTGGTCCACAGGAATCTGAGGGGAAATCACGTCTCTAACACAATTCAAACATGACTGTCATGCAGCATGTCAACATATTAGCAGCCTGATCGATTAAACAAAGCAATATTATATTATGAATTTGCTGTAAGATTGAATATGTGGAATATTGACTATATCCTTCATGGAAACAAACTGAATATTTCCTGTATCTTAAATTTAAGATTTTAAGGGTGATTTCTGTGGAAGCACTAGATAAAATAGAGAGAAAACTGATTTAGAGAGACATAATGGCCAGTGGTGTTTGTCGCTTTAAGCTGAGTAATATAAACATACAGCTCAGATCTGTGTGACTGAAAGTGAAAGTGTTCGTTGAATCGGGTGTTTCTGTTGTTGTTTACTTCAGGCTCCTGTTAACACAAGATGAGTTTCTGAGAACGTTCTTCAGACGTTCTTATATCATCAGTTGAGCTCAAATAAGCAAAGCATTGATTTAAAACCATGCTAATTATTATTGTACAGTTTTGTCATTTCTCCAGTGCCAACAGTTTCTCTGTCATTGATCTTCCTCTCAGCTTTAACTGATGCTCTGAGAGAACAGGAAGTTTGAGTCCCAGCATCTGATGTGTCATTATGTTAGCAGGCGTCAGGCCAGACTGTGCCACAAAACTGCCATCTTCATACACAGAGAGCTGCCAGCAAAGCCAGTGTCTTCATATTAACACTTTAAATAAGGCAATTTACTGTTTCATTTCCTGCTGGAATAAACAGTTGCTTTCAAGGTTAAAGAAATCAGTTCTGTCAGCAGTTACTCACACTCGTGTTGTTTGTGAAGCGTATGCTGTCGAAATACAGTAACAGAGCTGCCAGTCTGTCAGTTTCCTCTCACAAAACAGGGTTAGCAATGACATTACAGTGGGTTTCCTTTAAATGCTGGTTGTAGGATATTACAATGACCTCAAACTCATAAACCATTACCAGAGAAATGTTGGGATGTTTTGTTTCGTGTGTTTTTGTGTGTTGATACAGTTTCCTGTCAGCATGTTTGTCAGATGAGGCTGTTTGTGTTTCACTCTGATGCCTCCAGCTTTAAACAGAGTTTTTTTATTTAAGTGACGTTAAATCTGGTTTCTCAGACCAGCAGCAGGTCTAAACATCTTCTGTATTTCCTCCTCACACAACATCTGCTGACGAGGAACAAATGCGATGATGGAAGGTTCTGCCGGCTGGAGCCACCGGCGCGGTTCTCCGCATTTATCTGAATAAATGACAGAGTGTTTTATGGGTTTTTCTGAAGCAGCTGTTGCTCTGATGTCAGTTTCAAATCTAATAAGAGTTTTTTCAGAGGTCTTGGCCGACCTGCAACCGTGTAGTTTTTCTGTCAGAAGCTGAGAAGAATCAGGTGGACAGCAGAGACAATGATGGTGTTTACAATCCCAGAATCCTCCACTGCAGAGCTGCGTGTCAGCTTCATTTTCCCACCAGCATGCGTGTGAACTCACGCTTATGCTCACAACATGCAAGTTTTACTCTTGATGAGATGAATTCACTTCTGAATTTTTGAGTTTTGTTTGAGGAGGAAGTTTTGTCACAGCATGTTGTTGTAGTACAATAAACACATTTGTCTCAAACGCTCAGAGGAAATGTGATTTCTCTCGACGTGGCCCCTTTAAAAGCTGAGATTGTGTCACACCCCATCATTTTATTCTTTTTGAATGTCCTCGTGTCACACTGAGATGTTGCTCGCGTCCGCAGCGCACGTCAGTGTCACGTCAGGATCAAACTGACCTCTGTGCTCACGACGTCCTTCAGTGAAGCCACAGCGAATGAGTTCTGACAGATCTGCTGTGTCTCTCACAATAAAACATTAATATTAGCTGTTTTCTGTGCAGACACACGCGCAGCTCTGCATCAGCTGCAGCTCTGCATCAGGTAACTCAACCTGATGGTTATTTTGAGGTTTACAGTTGGTGCAGAAAATTTCCAGGATAAATAAACAAGCACATTTGTGAAATGGATTTTAACTGATTTTTAACTGATTTTAACTTAGCGTTTAGAAATCTTGTTCCGCCGCAAAATGCACAACCGATGTAAACAAACACGAAACATTTTCACAGTCACATGCTTAAAATGAAAGTGTAGTTCAGGCATCAGTCAGGCATGTGAAACTACAGAACTTTATTAAATCTATAACGTCTCTCTGTCTGTGTTTATATTAGGACCAGTTGCTTTCACCTGGTTTCTACACGATGTGACAAATCTTCTTACAGTCGCACCCACAGGAATGTTAAACTAGCTCAGCTGGACATAGTCAAACATGTCTGAAACAAACCGTTTGTTGCTAGTCATTACAGGAGATTATGTTCTGCAGTCAGGAATATTCAATTATAGATAGCAGTTATCACCTGCACTAAACGCTCATCCCGTGCTTTGAATGCAGTCTAATGAGTTTCATTCATCTTTAAAAGATAATACTGATTGAAACTGGTGCACATTAACAAACCAGAACCGCTTTCACAGCCGCCTCACGCCGCACACTGGTGTTTGTAAACCAAGGTCAGAGCTTCCTGCTGAAAATGACTCATAAATCACAGAATAAATGAAAGACTTGGAATCCAATGGCTTTTTCAGTCTTTAGGGACACAGTTGGTAGTTAATTGTCTCTTATGTAACACACTGGACTCATATTAACTGGGTTTTAGATGCATGAGACGGAGGAAGTGCTGAAATGTTCAACGCAAGCAGCAAATCTGATCTGACGGAGGTAAATTATGAGAAATAAAACTGTCCTTGATTTTTTCACACAGAAGTGATTGAAAACATATTGAATATGTTTCCATGTCCACAAACACCATGAATTGAAGCTAAGCTGGAGAAAAACATCATGCTCTGATCTTCTGCAGTATTTCTGATGTTTGTGGCATCAGGGCAGATCGTGTGAATGCATGCACACATTTCAGACATTTGACTTATAGTAAAAAGTAAAAAGTATAAATGCTGTTTGTGTTTCTGGTGACGCTAAAAGAACTAATTCTTCCTGTTAAGCTGTTTAAAGGGACAGTTCACCCAAAAGTGAAAACTGACATCATTTAACTAACATCTTCTGTTATACTGTATGCTACCACAGCGAGAACAGTTTACAGTTTTAAAAACATTAATAGAGAGAATAAATGATGATATAATATTCATTCTGGGGTGACTGTCTCTTTAAGATGCCTGGCAGAAAGTAGGGCATGTTCTGATAAGCGCTGCGGTGTCGCCTATATGCAGACGACTGTGGCTTGTGTTATTTCCTAAATCCACCCACCATGTTTCTCCTTATATTTCCTGTCTCTTCTCCACCGTCCCATTAAAGCTGTGCGTGTTTGTGTGAAGACTAACATGCAGGAAATGTCCTCACTGCCTGACAGGTGTCACAGAAACAGGTACAGGGAAATCACACCTGTCTCTGCTAGAGCCCCAGACTCAGTAAACAATCTGAGATTCTATCAGAAACTGGTGGCTCAAAACCTCTGATCTGATCAGGTTAATGCTATTAATAAGAAACTGTCCTGTGCTGTAATTGTAAAAAAATCCACAATAACAGAAGATATTTTGAAGTATGTTGATAACCAAACAACAGTGACACCCTCTGACCTCCACTGTATGAACACAAACCACTGAAACATTTCTCAGAATATCTTCTGTTGTGTTCATTGTCAGGTTTGGAGTGACACGAGGGTAAGTTATTGTTGGATGAACTATGTTTTATTTTTTAAATCAGTGGTTTATTTTCAGGGCATTTAAATTCGTATGAAAAACTTCCATTTATCTTGTATGCGTGTTATATAAGTAAAAACTGATGAAGGCGTTTGTTACAGATGATAAGCAGGGAGTTTGTACAGACTGACTCGATCATTGGATTATTCCGCAGTCTTCACTGAAAGACATCCACGGATCCATCCAAGCTTGAGGAATGCTGTTCCCATCTCACCTTCAGCTTTGTAAGGCGAGTGCAGCTTCAGGCGGTTGTGGAATCACTGAACCCACAACGAGAGACCCGGCAGAACTGTTCTGACTTCCTGCTGGTTCACTGGAGGTTTCAGTGGCTGTTGTGGCCAATAGAAAGTGACATGAGACATCCAGCGGCGCTGCTGGGCCGGCCGATGTGACAGAGCTCATTACAGCAGCTCAGAGACGCTCACCGCCGGATGCACTGTTTATTTTTAGCCACACAAACACCGTCGCCCTGAGCAGATACAGTAGCAGGACACCATTATGCAACAACCTTTATTCTGGCAGTGTGTAAAGTTGTGAGTGTCATTTTTATATTAGAGTTATGAAATCATTTTAAACTTTCAACAGTTTTCATGATATTCCTTGTCGTGCATTACGCTAGATATTTAAATATTATGATAATATGTAATATTATGTAATATTTTAACGTAAATGAACGTAATATAAAATATTATGTTAATTTATCAATTAAAGTATCATAAGAGATACTGTCACTTTTAAAAGGTCTAAAACAATTTAAAGTGAAAAACATTGTTTTGAATTTATTTTGGGTTCAAGTTCTTCAGATCCACACAAACAAAAGAATGTTCTGTGTTTTGGAAAGTTTTTTTATTCATTTTTTAATGAATTTTTTTTAACACATCTCCCATGAAAACAAGCGTTTCTGACGGTACCTGCATATCAAGCAAGTGTTGGTCTGTTCCAGCTCATAATTATCTGTTAGCAGTTGACTGATTTCTTTTTCTCTGAAAAACCAGAGAGCATCATGGGAGTCTTTCCTCAATGACACATGCACAATTTTTACATTGTAAAGCATCATGTGACGGTGTTAGACCAATCAGAAGAGCTGAGGGAAGCAATTATGGAGTTGCTGAGTTGTATTTTAGCAGAGAGAGAGAGATTAAAAGTTAGGGAGAGAGAGAGAGAGAGAGAGAGAGATGTCCATTTTTGATGCTAACTCATTTCCCCCTCATAGCTAAACTCTCTCCATCTGTGTGTCTTGCTTTGGCCGAGATGATTTTCAGTGTGTGAGAAATAATTTAGCACCTGCGTCGCACGTTTGTTTCCAACCTCATATATGAAACATTCAGAATGATGTGAGGAAAAACCTGTGATATATTTTATTGCTTTTCTCATTATGGACGTTTGTTAGTAACTCATTTAACAAGTTCATGTTAGCTGTTATCTGTCCTCAACCGGCTAATGAAACACAAATACTGAGGATCTGTTATGGATGAGAATCATAAGGAAATCAGTGATTCCCAATATTAATCAACAATATTAATTTACAAACTACACATTTTTTAATGTCATAGACTGTTGGATGTCACCGTATTTCATGTATTTATTTATTATAAGAATGATTTATTAAAAACAAGCGGCTCATGTAATTCAATGATTCTAATCGCTCTGCGATGACAAACATTTGTTACTTTCATCTCTGCTTTTCATGTTCTTGTTGTTGTCATGGACTCTGTTCTCCACCCTCCTGCTGGTTCCGGTTGGTTCTTTAATAAAAGGACTCGCTGAGTTCAAGCTTCAGTCGATATCTCACTCAGAGTCAGAACAGAGCGATACTTCTAACCGCAGCACACAGATATATTAGACTCATGTTGAGGACAAGAACAGACCGGGTTTTGAAATATCGCCTGTGAAATGTAATCTGCTCGCGCTGAGATCTTTTAAAGAGTGCAGCGTACTGCCATGCACACAGAGCAGGTCTTAACATGGGACGTTTTATTCTTTAATATCTGTCTCTCTTTGTGAATGAAAGCAAAACGTTTGAATCGCAGGAAAAAATAGAAATTCTGCCACAAGCTCAGATGTGTTACAAACGTCTCTGATTGTTTCGTTCCAGACTTTGGAGTCGACTCTGGGTTCTTAAATCCTGCATCAAAGAATCGGGTCATTTCTGCACAGACACCAGGCTGGTTCTGGTTCTGGTTCTGATGTGTGGAGGATTAATAGGACTGTGGTGCTGTTTATTTCTGGCTCCAGTAACAGACAGAATCCTGCCATAAACACAAGCAGCTTCATCTGTATTCTGTCTCATAGCAGGTCTGTTTCAGAGGCTCAGCCCAGAGACATCAGCCGTCCCACCTCCTGCTGAACACAGCAGAACACAGATGTGACCAAACGGCCCTGTGTCATTATACCTGCAGAACTGTCAGCTCCATAAAACTGAACTCTGTAGCAGGCTGTACATACACCTGTGTTTACAGTATATATATATAGAGATATACACACACTACTACTTGTTTAGTGTGGACTCACTGCATCACAGCTGTGTCTCCAGAGACTCTCTGCAGTATAAGAGCTGATGTTTACTGCTGGTTAATGTCAGTTGTAAGTGAGGCCACCTCTTGAAACCTCTGACTTTAACTGTACATACTGTACAAAACTGTACATGCCCACTTACTGTACATACTCTTACTGTACATGCCCACTTACTGTACATACTCTTACTATAGATGCCCTCTTACTGTACATACTCTTACTGTACATACTCTTACTGTACATACTCTTACTATAGATGCCCTCTTACTGTACATACTCTTACTATAGATGCCCTCTTACTGTACATACTCTTACTATAGATGCCCTCTTACTGTACATACTCTTACTGTACATACTCTTACTATAGATGCCCTCTTACTGTACATACTCTTACTGTACATACTCTTACTATAGATGCCCTCTTACTGTACATACGCTTACTGTACATACTCTTACTGTACATACTATACTGTCTTACTGTACATACTCTTACTATAGATGCCCTCTTACTGTACATACTCTTACTGTACATACTATACTGTCTTACTGTACATACTGTGTGTTATCATGTCCTGCTTTTAAAACCCTGTATGTGGACCATCAGATTAGCTGCAGTTTTAGCAGCTGATTTTAACCCTGTTGTGCAGCTGAAGATCTCTGAGGCTCTTGCGTCTTCAGTCGCTAGGATATATTTGTTAATCACATTACCCCAGTGACCCACTGCTGGTCACATGATCTGCCTGATCACATGACCTCAGTTTCCCTCAGCCTAACCTCAGCATCATGTTGGTCCACAGATCATCTCTGAAGACACTCCAGCAATGCAGCGCTCACAGCAGATGATGTGGTATGTACACAAACACATGCAGAGATTGTTCCTGGTGTTGCTGGACAGCAGATGTTGTGAAAATTGCATTTTAACCCCAGAAAGAAGTGCATTTGTGTTTCACCTGTAGTGTTTCAAATGCTGTTGTAGTGAGAAAAGCAATTGAGTTCAAATAGTTTGGGATTAAAATGATCAGAACTGGTTTGCAGTAATAAACAACAGTAACTTGTAGATTTTTGATTGTAGCTGTTCTGTAATGTAAGACACAGGCTGTTAAAAGTGTGGAAAACGCTGTTAGAATAAACAATCAGCTGTAAGTTGCAGAGACGAGTGCCGTGCCGGTGGATTTAGATGTGAAAGGTTTGAGAAATGTCTGCTTGTTCCTCAAAACAGCACAGGACTGGAGATTTCTGTTTGCTGTCGGTGTTTGGGCTTAAATGTTTGTGTTACAATGTTAGGACGGTTATTTGTCATCAGTTTCGTAGTTTAATATGGATTAAAAAAAACTAAATCAGCACAAATAATGTATTGTGCTGTATAAAATTTTCTTTATGCTTGTTTTCATGTCAGTTTCTCCATAGCAACTCCCTGGCAACCCACCATAGCACCCTAGCATGTTAACCCACTAGTATATTTTGAGAATGACATTAGGGAATTTCAGGAAAGGAGCAGTTGTTGTTGTTTTGTGATTGGTTCACTTGTTTCCAGGCTGCCTGTCTGATGTCTGATCACTCAGGACACGTAATCTGGGTGGTGACCGTAAAAATCCCTCGGTCAGAAAAAGTGGATTTGGCCATAAGAGTTTTAAAGGGAGCGTGTCCCAGTTATCCCGACGGATGAGAAATTACACCCCCCCCCCAAATCATCCATCTATCCGTTTATCTCTGCGTCTTTTCCTTTCAGTCCATCCAAAGCCCCTCAGGACTTTTAGCCTCTGACCACGGCTACATTTACACACAAAGGAAGCGTTAGTACAGGTGTTTATATGATGAAGTGCAGATGTACAGTTAATTCAGTGTTAAAACACTAAATCCTATATAACGTCTGAGAAACTGTGCCTGTTTCTTTATGAATCGTGGCGTGCGGTTCTGTTAAATATACAGCTTTTGTTAAAGGCTTTTTGCGTTTGATTTGTGGTTCACGAGGAGTTCAGACACTCTCCACAGACATTCAGCCTGTATTCTCACGCTTCTCATGTTTGCAGTCATGTAAAGAGACGACAGCAGAAACCAGCAGACAATTCTGTTCAGTATTCAGACTGATTCTGAAGTTAACACAGGCAGTAACTCCTACTTTTAATATAACTATTTTCCTTCCTCCTGTACATTTTTCTGTAATGTTGTTTACAGGCATTGTTGATCACCGCCTAAAACCACTTTTTGCTTTTTCCTGCCAATTCTTACTTTATCACAGTTAACATACTGGAGTGTTGTGGTTGGTTTCTATGGAGGAACTGAGGCATGAGAAGTAAAAACAATACAAATAAACCCATATATGATGACACTGAAATGTTGAAGCTTTAAATCAGTGAGAAACCGGTTCAGAGTTAATGTTTTAGTTGATAGAATAAATGCTGTCACACTGGCAGTGAATCGGTTTGGATAGCAGATGTTTCTCATCTTCAGTTTAAAGGCTGATCTGTTGGTTTGCCATATAATGTTTAACGTCAGTTTTAATGTAAGTGTATAATTTGAGGTTAACAGAACAGAGAGGCAGTTGTTGTTAATGCTTCACGGTTTGTAGTGTGTGTCTGTGTGTTTACAGCTCACTGTGTTGACGTGTGTGTACTAACTGGATGGGTTAAGTGCAGATTACTAACCTGAAGTATGGGTCAGTACACTTGGCTCAGCACGTCATTTCACTTAAGCTCACAATTGGCTAGCAGAAAGTAGCAATAATGTTCTTCTATGTTCCTGTGTGTGTGAGGACCTCAGATCCCTCAGCGTTGTGTGTCAGACGCCAGCTGTACTTACTGCACAAATCTAAGCTTTGCAGCTTGAGTTTGCAGGAATAAGACGTCGTCTGATGATATAAACCGCTTACTGCTTTAGCTGGTCAGTCCCATTGGTCTGAGGTTCCCAGCGGTTTAAAGTCACTAGCAGATCTGTGACAGTCTGTCAGCCAATAAAGTTCAATAAACCTGTTGAACTGTTTTGCGATGAAGACGCTCTCAGGTTAGCTTGTGTTGTTTTGGGTTGCAGACAGTGATGAGTTTTGCTGATATATTTAAGATAATGACCACTTGATGATGGCCTCAGCTCATGTTCTGCCACCATCTGCTGTGTCCAGATGGAGGAAGACAGTGAAGAACG
>JBAJNP010014138.1:0-11307 GCA_036877545.1 Yasuhikotakia modesta | reverse complement strand
TGTTCCAGCATAGTACTGCAACCGGATATACGAGAACGAGAATTGATATGCAAGCCTACATACTGCTCAAGGGATTACTCCCTGCAGTGTTCAACGCTAGATCAGATGTCACAGAACAACTTCCACAATCAGTCAGTCAGTACCTGAACACAATGTGAACACTGACCTCAACGTAAATAAGAATTCACACCTGATGTAAACCAAACAGGGTGAATCTCTGATATTATACCTGCCTCTTTTCTTTATATAGGATGCTACTTGAAGCAAGAGAGAAGGGATTATTACAATGCTATTTTTCCTAACCACAATGCAACTAAATGCAGTAAGGGTCACCAGTGACAAATTTCCCAAAACACAAAACCTAGCTTCTTTCCTGTCATTCTCGGCAGGGTCTCAGTTCCATACTGAAAATAAATTAATGAGCATTCCATCACACTATAGCACAAGTCAGGGGGCATATGTATAATCTGTGTGTAAGTAAAAGGTGCCAGCACATGGAATGGCAACACTGGGAGTGTGTAATTTGTTTGTTAAAAAGCAAATAAAAGAGATAAATAGGGCTGGAGGTGTTGAGGAAATGATGCATGAGGGAAGGGTTATGGTGGTGATGAAGGGTTATGGCAGATGTGATTGGGTGAGGGAGGGCACAAAGGGGCCAGGCAGGTAAAGTTGATTGGTCAGAAACGGATGAAGGTGGCATCAATCTGCCTGACGCTTGGCAGTGCCAGCATGATCTTGCGTCTATATTGAGGGTCCTTCTGTAGAGGGTTTCTCTCCAGATAGACAGTCTCTAGACCTTTGGCGTTCTTGAGTTCATCTAAGTCTGCCCAGTTATCAATCTGGTTGTCATTCATCTGTGAGAGAGAAAAACGACAACTATAAATGTCTAAAATACTTAAAGGAATTATACACCCACACATGAACACAGAAACAACAACAGTACCATAATAGGAATAGCAATGTAATTTATTAATATGATTTAAATAAAAAAAGTAACATTCTGATGAATGACAATGTTACAAACTGATATTTCAAGGACAGTGATTAAATATTTATACACCATGTATATGCTATATATAAAATGTACAAACAAAATAAAGTGCTTTCTCACTTTATATAACTTACCCAGAATTCCTTTAATTCAGTCAAGTGGCTAATATTTTCAATCTTTTTAACTCTGTTTGCAGCAATATCCAAAGTTGTCAACTTTTTCTACAAAGAAAGAAAGGAAGATAGACCTAAATATTTCAGCACCAAAATTTTCTGAGACATTTAAAAATAAAACCACAACCAGACGTGACGAAAGATCAGAACACAGTGAAATTCCCTATGGAGTAAAGCAGCAGCAGTGAGTTTTAATCATGAAAGTACTAGACTGTTTAATTTAGCTAAAGCTGTTAGTCGACAAAGCATCCTAAATATACATTTAGAACTGTCACATCAGTAATGCATCAGTAAGCTTCCATAATGGGACTTACATTGTTCTCCAATCCTTCTATGACTTCAATGCCGTTATGACTCAAGTAAAGCTCTCGCAGGTTTCCAAGATTCTGGAGTCCTTCCAGCTTAGTGATGCGGTTACTCTGTCAAACAGGAACAGATGTTAACTTCAAAACAGAAATTAGCAAGATACATCTTGCAAATAATCCCTTATTGAGCACAACAGTACCTGGATACTGAGAACTGTCAAATTATGCAATCCATCAAGGTTCTGTAGCCGAGTGATTTTATTCGTGCCGAGGAACAAACTATCCAAAGAAGTTAGAGAATCCAGATTCTCAATAACCTAAAAATGATAATTACATTACCCAGATTTAGGCTTAAAAACATGTATGGAGTATGAACAGATAAACAGCAAAGGTTTCTCACCCTGATACGGTTTGAGCCAAGCTCAAGCATCTGAAGTTTGGCCAGTTGATCCAGATTGCCAATGCCTGTGATCTTATTATGAAGCAGGAAAAGCTTCTTCAATTTTGTGAGACTGTCCAATCCCTCAATCTTCCTCAATATGTTAAACGACACATCTAGCTGCCTGCAAATCACAAATTACAAGATGTATCCACACTGTCTTTTGAAAAGCTGCCAATACATCACTTTGGTGTAATTCAAAGTTTAATTAAGAACATTTTACTAATCACAGTTTAACGTTGAATAAGTCTGACTCACTCAAGCTCTGTTAAGGTCTGGAGATTCTCTAGCTTGCGAATCTGGTTGTCATAAAGGTCAAGTTCCCTCAACGAGACAAGACTTTCCAAGTTCTCAATACATTTGATGAGGTTTTGTCTGAGAGAAATTGTCTGATGGAGAAAAAAAAGATACATTCATGTATAGATAAATAAACCAGAGATGCATTCTCTGGCAGTAAAGTGCACTGTGTGTACACTATGGTATTTAAATGGACACAGTCCTTTACTCTCACCTTTGCTTTCTTAAGAACTTCTAAACCTTCGATTTTCCCAATTCTACAGTGGACCAGATCCACATCCTAAAAAATAAGCAGGACAGAATGGATAATTGTAGAAATAACATTATTAGTCTAATCCATATCAAAGTTTGAAATTCCCTCTGAATCACCTCTTCATCTGGATCTAAAGTTATGGTGTCCATGTCAACCGGTGACTCCTCAGGTACTGCAAGCATAAGCAAGAGGGGTGAATAACAGAACATTAGAGGTAAAGATCATCTTTTTATTTAATTTCTTTGACATTTTCTAGAATGATACTGAAATAACCAAGGTGGTCTCACCAGTAGACTGGGCTTGTAGGGAGTCAACCTCTCCATTGAGACTCTTCCTTTTGGTTTCATCATCACCAGATTCCTCAGATTCACCCCTCCGGTCAACTACAAACACAAGATAGTGAACGCAACAGAACTACAGGACAAATCTGCACAGCACCCGCAATAAACACTAACTTGCTTACAGGACGCTACTAACTTCCAATGACAAAACAATGAGTTGCTGATGCTGCGGTCTCCATAAAATATTGTGTGACCACACATACTTTATCGTGCTTTAATCTGAAAGCTTGGTTTAAAAGCCTTCATCCATTAAATGAGCACAATGTTTTATTCAAGCCCATTCCACACACACACACACACACACACACACACACACACACACACACACACCCCGATGCCACCAGTACAAGCATGCTAGCAAACTCAATAACACGCGGACATCGACAAAAACCTCGATCTGTCAAATCTGACAGTTCACACGTTCACATTTATTTTATCTAGTATAAGTCACTATTAACTAGTTATAAATCTGAGCAGGTGAGATACCTTTAACAGGTACTGAGAGGCTACGGGCTACAGTAGCTAACCAGAAAGATGTGTTTGCATTGACGCCATGCACTCCACTGTATATAAATGGCTTAATAAAGAAGTCTGTGCTAAGATAAATGCAAGCAAAAGCATCGATTAAAATATACCATTATTATTTTTAAGAGGTAAACTATGATGTTGGCAGCCGTTAGCTGTGTATTTAACGTAAACAGTCACACATTGGGGTGTGAATAAATGGTAAAAGGACAATAAAATGTTAACTAAAAAACATAACAGAACTTTAAGGAATGAGAGCTGTTTTATTACGCTATTACTGAAAACGAAACATTAAAAATAAGTCATTTTACCTTCCATCTCTTGAGGTTCTCCGACAGACAAGGTCGCCATTTTCCGCTAGACCCACCCACTTTACTAGATGATTGACAGACGCATCTACCAATAAAACACTAGACCTAGGAACTAGACCTTTTTAAATTGAAAGCATGTAATGTGATTTTTTTACACAGCTAAACCGAATCAGCAAACAGCATTGATTTATTGTGTAATACTACTGTATTCTGACACCTTCAAAAAATGATGATTGTTAGTGAAGAATAAAACACGTTGCAGAATAAAAACACTGTTTAGAAGTACCTCTCTAAAGTTAAACATCCCTGTATTTCTGGTGTTTTTATGGTACTTAGTTTAGCCTGAGTTGGTGGTCTTTTGAATGTTGCTTTCTGGCTATCTAGTTGACAATAACCTACATTAAATATTACCATCAACATGCTTAATAATGCTCACTTTTGCCTCAAAATCTCTCCTTGCAAATGCCCATCAAGGGCTTGACCCAGCATTGCTGTGTGCAGCTGAATTCTTGTTTGTTTTTACTTCATTGTTGTTATTGTCCTTTAGAAGTACAAATATGCAGCATGACAAAACACAGTCTGACCCTGAATAGCATGTTTAAATGATCTTCACACAATGACATGTAATACAGTTTGACAACAGTTCTTTGACAGTTCATTATAAAGTACATTTTCTGTATGTCTGTTTCCTTTGAGGCAATGGTAACAGTCTATCAGGTTACAGTTTCACAGTCATGCATGTACTACAGTTGACATCACTAGCCATCGATTGCTGACAGTATCAACTGTGCCAAAGTGTTCATGAAAGCAAGTTAAGCAGGTTGGCTTTGATCTTTTTGTAATACAGTTCCTCATTGTTGCAGCATTGTTGTGCGTTAAGAGGTACATTTGATATTTAAAACACATACCACTGTATACATTTTCAGTTAAAAAAAACACTATCACCACAAAAATCTCAAGAAAATAAAAGACACAGTGAATGCTTTAAAACTAATGGATACACATTACATTAACGTTGTTATGGCTAAAATTAATAGATCAGTGACAGCATTTTTTTCATTATTCTCACATCTATGTAAACAACTAGAATTACAATATACAAAGGGCAATGTTGTATTGGAGATGAATAACCACATTGTCTTAATGAGGGCACAAAGCATCTCTTATTTAAAAGCACTTCAATAAGGCACATTGAAAGTTAAATAAAATCGTTTGTAACAACACCATTAAATAACACAGTAGTTTGATAAAGGCACAGTGACAGGTTTCCAGCACTGAATGACTGAATTATTGATCAACAAAATCAAAATACCACATACTCTGCCACCGAGTAATAATTATACCACCAATAATACAATAACAAACCGTAACACATGATGTGTGCGAGCGCCGCTTTGGATGCAATTCAAGAGTTTTTTTGAGAAAGAGACTTGTTACCTTGTTATTGGGTAACAAGTTACCCTGAATTGCCCCACATAAGTTACCCTGAATTGCCCCACAGCTGTTCTCATGGACATTGTTTGTCTACTACTCTTGTATTGTAGTTATTCAGGACTGGCTGTACCAGTGCATGGACCTCTGAAGAGCTCTTTCCCAGCTCTGCAGTACACCTCTATATTTCCCTCCCTTGTCCCCTTCTGCTTTACTTCTTTGGGGAAGAAAATGGTGGTCTGTGGACTGAAGCTTCTTGAGCTCCTCAAGGTTCCTCCAGTAGCCTGATGGACAATAAGGAACAGAGCAGTGAGCGTGAGACAATTCCACAATGGGGATTTCTTGTGTCTTGTGACAGTCATCGCTTGACGCACATGACTGAAAAAAACTAAAGTGTGATGCAATTGCCAAAAACATCCAACTGATGTATGTGTACATAGACCAATACCTAAAAAGTGTCTACATATTACAGTACATAGTGATGATATCAGCTTTATCATTACAATCTTGCCTATAGTACTCAGACTGTTTTGTATTCACCCATACAAAATGGCTGAACTGCACATCCCTACTGTAAAGTGACTCATTTATTACCTGTTCCTAGCCCTGCAACAAAAGCAGCGCCAAGGCAGGACATGTCAAAGTGACTTGGGCGTGCTATTTTACGCCCCAACAAATCAGAAGTTAGCTGCATGATGAAGTTATTAGTACACACACCTCCATCAGCTCTGTAAATAAAGACATACACACAATTTAAATTATGTAGGGGTTTAGACATCAGACAGGCATAAAGAGGTCAAATACATCTTGTGATTGAGGTCTTCACCTGATTTTAGTGATGGGAATACGTGTTTCTCTAAGCATGATATCAAACAGCTGCTTGTTCCTGAAAAAGAGTGTCAATCGCTGTTATTTGTCATTTATAGAAACAACATATAGGTACAATGAAGGTCATTAACAAAAAGGGGAGAGAGACTTAACTATCATGTAAATCCAACCAATATTGTACATGTAAGCCTAGTTTACAAGGACGTTTTCTGCCTTGACATTTGATTAAAGAGTAAGTAGTACAATTTAGTACAACAGCGCATTTCAAAATAATATACACAAGGGACTGAAGTTAAGTGTGGGATTGCCAACAAAAAGAACAGTCACGTTTTAAATCAATGAAGTGCAGCAATCATCACTTGCTCATAATACAGCAACACATTCATACTTGCAATGTGGTAGCAATACACAGCAATACAGGTCTGAGATAATCTGATAAATTAAGAAGCTTTGGCCAATGTACCTGAATGCAATAGACTCCAGAATCGCCCGTACTAAGTGACTTTTGGTTGTGGACGGCTTTAAACCCATAAAAGAAGCACATGCTTTTGGATCATTCAGAGGGGCCTATGACACACAAATGATAATTTAAACAATCAAATATTGAACCAAAGAGAATTTCATAAAGAATCACACAATTGAAAATTAACAAAACACATCATATTTATATAAGTGAGTTCCTCTCATTTGTTAAACCTGCAAATATCCATCAATAAAAGTCTATTTGGTACAACGTCAAAGACGCACACAAACAGACCTGTAAGCCACTAAATGAAGGCACAAAACACACTCCATCTGAGTCTGTCACGCTTGTAGCTATTGCTTCGGTTTCCTTCACATCAGAAAAGAGCTCTGACAACAAGACAAAGAAAAGTTATGATCAAAACCTGAGCAACATGTATGCATTGTTCATTAAATCACACAAAGGTTCACATTTTAAGCAATGTTTGTGGGCTTGAGACTTACATAAAAGCATCTACACATTACACTGATTAATCTGTTATTCAAAAGCAATTAATGTCACCTACTCACCTAACTCTTGCGCCCATTTAATGGCAGCCCCAGTCCCAGCAGCATTGCCTTCCGCCAGATACACAACATCAGCACCAATCTTCCAGCCCACCAGAGGATACAGGCCTGTTCAGAAAGCATCACACAAAGAGATGAAACCAAGTACAAACAGAGCTAACCCACACAGTGACTGAAACATCCCACACTGTTTCATCCCACACTGAAGGTTGTAATGGCCAAGAACTCAAAAAAGACATGATAGAAAAAAGCAAATAAAAATGGTTGGTCACTTTTAAAGTGCAACTTTTTGGAGGGTGGGTGGTATATCTAAAATGATGATAACCACAACAGATCAGCTTGCAAGTGAAACATCAATAACAATAAAACTGGCCAAGCAAGCTGTTGTAAAGACACTGTAATTAACATGAGCCTTTATTATGAAACTGAAATGAACTGTGTTTTACTATGGTAACTGTGTTCTAACAACAAACATGCATTGTAAAGTGCATACCAGCCACAGACGTGTGTGGTTTGTTTCCTGTATTGATGTCCATAAAGGTCCCGGTTCCCATCGTGATTTTCACATCCCCAGTGTCAAAACAGCATTCTCCAAACATGGCTGCCTGTTGGTCAGCCATCTGTGATGGACACAAGTAGGGTTTATGCACCACACCCACAACAGATTTTAAACAGCTACCTAAAACTGAACAACAGTGGTTCTACTCACAACACACATGATTGGAATGGGCATTCCGAATATGGATGGATCACATGAGCCAAATTTGTAACTGGATACAAAAAAAAAAACATAAGTCGTTTTGTGAAAATGGACCAGAATTGTTGCATTGTTGTGTAGACGACATATGAGCTCTCAGGGTGCATAAGGAGAAAGACACTGTACCTTGTGTTCTGCACACTGGGGAGGATGGAGGTAGGTATAGAAAGCAGTGAGCAAAGAAATCCACTCCAGCACATCTGATGGTCACACAAACAAACACAATGAGCACAGACAGCATTACTTCTAAAACGCCAAATCAGCATCTCATGCTGCTTTACAATAGTAAACCCCTTGCCTACAATAGTACAGTAAACCCTATGCCTACTGTAGTACAGTACACCCTTGTCTACCATAGTACAGTACACCCCTTGCCTACAATAGTATAGTACACCCCATTATATAGTTACATAAAATGTATTAAATTTAAAATAGGCACTTCCTAACTGAGCAGCCATGTTTCTCTGTGGTTCTCCTCTATGTAAATAGAGAATGGGAATGTGATGTTAGCAACACAATGCATGTTCACCATCTCTGCAAATGTGTTTGTACTGAAGTCCAAAACCTAAAGGAAAATGACCAGATAGGATAACAGCAAATTCATAAATACAGTAACTGACCTGATAAGAATCAAATATTGCTGTGGCACTAGCGTTGGAGTAGTCTGTTGCATGAACCATTCCTGTAGAAAACAAAACACAATAAAACACTGTAAAACATGTTACGTTAAATTGAAGGGAAATTCAAGGGAAAATCAATCATTGTATATAATATGGTGGTATATGATCATCTATTAATAAAGGCTGGTGTGACATTCAACGTTGACAGGGGTTGTGGGAAAATTGCTTTCTAAGAATAGAGACAGCCAGTGATGTAAGCCAGTCAGATCTGTGGCGTTTATTTACCCTTTGCTTTCATTAACCACTAACCAGGACTCCATGAAGAGTTTCTTTATAATGTAGTTTGTTTCTTTTAGGATCTTTTTAACAAAGTTCTGTCTGGCTTGCTGGGCTTTAATTACAATCCACTAGATTGTAGTTATGATCTAATCTCATAATTAAACTGCTTTACAGACAACAGATCCCATTTAATAAAGTTTATCATTATTAATTACCTTTAGTAAGTCTGTACAGCAACCAGGTGTCTATGGTCCCAAAATAACAGGTGTCATCTTCGACTGCCTGCCTTACCTGAGAACAGAGGAGATTGAAGCTGGGCTAAGAATTACTGTCTTAGAAAACAATACAAATCACGAGTCACATTTTTTCTGGTTTACCTGAGGGATGTTATTCAAGACCCATACAAGGCGCAGAGACACATGTTGGGTGGTAAAAACTACCAGACTGGCCGCGAGGAAGCGCTTCTGTCTGGTAAGAAAGTGCAGCATCTTCATCACACCATGTACTGTCTAAAAAAAGCAAACATCTTGAATTACATACTTTTTTTCATGCCTTCAATATCAGAGCAGTTCAATGTTAAACACCAGAAACAGCATCGTTCTTGACCTTTGCCTCAAATAAATAAGAACTAAAACATTTTACTTGTTAATACTTATTGATAAGATTGTGCTACTAGAACTTTATGCTAACTAGTTCTTTCTAGCTAGCAAGGAAAGCTTCAAGGCCTGTTTACACCAAGTTAACTAAACCATATCCACACCACAACTATAATGATAGAGTGAGAAAATATAATCTATTTGTGTGGACACTAATATAGATGTTGTTCTGGGTAAGAATGGGCCTTTAATGTTTACATCGGTGAGCCAACAACCAATATGAGCATTACGTGATTACACTGGATTTTATGCTGTAAGATCCATCCAGCTACTACAGAAAGAATTCTGCTGATTCAGTAAGAGTGTTTTCATTGTCACAATGCTACAAACAGTCCATTAGCATTTATATTCAACATCTTACACACTGTAATGGTAAGCTGTTTTTAAAAGGTGGATGTGTTTCACTGCATATTATTTAGCTTACAATTTGACACTCAAATTGACATTCTGTTTGGACTGTGAATCATTCAGTGATGTACACAACAATGACACTAAAACCTGCTACACTTCAAACCATTCAAATACATCCTGTTTATTCCTAGTGTAAATATCTGCACAGTAAATGTATGTAGTCATTTCATGTACTCACAATACAAATGTAAATATATGTTGATGATCATTTTAACTCTTCTGATAAATGTGGCTTTGTGATTGGCTGATTTAGAATATTAAAGGGAGTGGCTCTGTAGAAGCTGGCAAATGAAACTGTTTTTACATTGCTGGTAGTTGCTTTTCTGAGATCTCTGAAACCTTTGGTTCAGATTATGGGCAGAAATGATACACTCCTAGCTTTTCTTTCCAGAAAATGAATAAATGCAACACACCCCAAAACAACAGTGAATCACAAGGACAGTTTAAAAGAGCAAATACAATCTCACACACTGATGCGGGATTAAAGCAACCATACACGCTAACAGCCTCACCTTCATAGCACAGGACCTATTCCATGACTTCACCAGCTCTGCTGCCCGCAGGTCCTGCCAGGTGATGAAATTATGAAATGGTTTTCCTGTGTTTCTGCAGTCAGAAACAAAATCACATTAGACTGTCCACACAGGACTCTGTGGAGCAGTGTAATACAATAACACACAAACTTTTACTATTTACTAACTTGTCCCAGGTCATGAATGTTGCCCTCTGGGTTGAGATGCCAAGACTTTCCATTTGGCACATCTGTAAACCGGAGTCTAATCCATTGAGACAGAAGAAGGTTGAGTCATACGCCTTGAAATATCATAACCACAGCCCTGTAAACTGCTTGTGGATCAGCACTTATCAGTATAATAGACCCTAAGTAAGTAAACTAGAAAACACAAGTCTGGCAGTTTTCAGAAGACACTATATAACGTATTTCAGCAGTTCTGGATATCAAACTTAGTGAAACCTGTCAATGTCTTCACAACCAACAAAATGTTAGGGAGGAACAGGACTGGACCTTTACAATGGGCCTTTAACATCCGCTGGTTAACATTACCCTTAGCAAATTCTATATAGTACAACAACGACCAAACCATTGTTAAAAAAACTTCTGGGGGTGTGTTTGAGTGAGGCACACAGTCCCTTGGACTACATTTAAAAAATAACAATTTGGTTTAAAGTATTTGATATTTGTTTTTTTTTATTAAATGCATGTGTCTAAAATACCCAAATACATTTCAGGGTCCTTGTATGTTTGTACAAGACCGGTTAAAGAATGCATGAGGTCTGACCTTGTACAGCTCCCTTCACTACAGTGAGAAACCCGTTCCACAGATCTTCAGGGTCGATCTCCACCCATCCAGGTTGAGGATACAGGAGAGACACCTGCGACAAGGAAACGCTTATCAGATTTCGCATAGAGCACAACACCTGTTTACACAACACCTGTCAGACAAGCCATAAAAGTTAACCTGCTGTCATTTACTTTTGCCGTGCATGATCCTCTAACGTTGGCACTTTTATCGTACACATGGCACCTGATGGAGGTTGTTCCTACATCTACAGAGAGAATGAAAGTCTCTCTTTTGCTGAACCCGTTCCTCTGAGTCCCCATTGCACAATGCGCTCATTCACAAAACCGCCAAGATACTTTT
>JBAJNP010014136.1:297-11310 GCA_036877545.1 Yasuhikotakia modesta | reverse complement strand
AACATGTGTAATATAACAACATGTGTAATATAACAGTATAATGTAAGTAAACTGCGTCCTTTCATCTGATGCTCATATATGTGAAGGTTTATTTTCGGTTCGTTGTTCAGAACTAAAGCATCACGTATATAAACACACATCACGTATATAAACACACATCACGTATATAAACACACGTCACGTATATAAACACACGTCACGTATATAAACACACGTCACGTATATAAACACACATCGCGTATATAAACACATATCGCGTATATAAACACACGTCGCGTATATAAACACATGTCGCGTTATTAATGTCGCTTCATCTCACGCGTCTGAAACTGGCGCAGATGTTGCGGTAAAATACCTGCTAGGAGCCGCTCGGGTATCAGCGTTTCTGCCGCGGCATGTCTCTCCCTCCGGCGTCGCGTCGACGCGCGTCGCCCGATGAAAACAGCGCCGGGCGTCGCTGAGACCCGCGCCGGTGACGCGCGCCGGTTCCTGCCGTCACATCCAGCGCGTTCGTTCATTGGCTTGACGCGCGGCGCGAGTTACGGACGCGTCGCGTCTAAACGTCGTAACTAACTGAACAGACACAGTTACAGTCATAACTACACCAATATAAATAATATATTTAACACACACATACTAACGACTGTTTTATCTGTGACAAAATGAGTTTTAAAATGTTTTAAATGACAAAACAACATTTCATACTGAAGTATGTTGTTGTAAATACATGCACATCTCTACAGCTTTAAATACAGAAAGAAATTGAGAAATGATATTTACTCATTCATTGCCTTTATGATCTTACATGAATGCATTTCTATTATAACCTGAATCTTATAGAGTCTGTTCACTGCAACTCAAAGGTAAGCTGCACATACACTGTGTTTTAGGGGCTGTCGGGTCTGATGGGAATGATTGTGTCTCACAGGTTATTCTGAGGTTTACGTGTGATTTACATGAATGCCACACGTTTACATATGAGTGTTTGTGCACATGTGTTTTCTGGTGAATGTGAATTATGTTTAAATTGTAAAGACTATAAATTCATCCGTGTTATGTGTAATATCTTTCTGGTTTAACACAAAACTACAATATACAAAGACACACGTATTATGAATCTATAAGCTGCATGAGTTATATAATGATGTGCCAGAGGAGTTGTTGTGTTTGTTTGTGTAAAATAAAACTGTGGTGATATGAGCTGTTTATCCACCATCTTTGTCTTGGTTTAATTAAAACATGCTTTGTTTCTTATCAATAATTCATCTGATCTCTTCAGATCTGTAGGGCTGCTTTTTAAACGGCTAGGCAATGTTAAATCTAAAATGTTTACAGCACAACCTCTTCAGATGAGTTTGAAGCAACATAAAGTTAGAAATAAAGTGTCAGACATTAAATGAAGAGAATTAAGTGAGTCTGGCTGTGTGTTTTGCGCCCCCTGCTGGATTCACAGAAAACTGCTTCAAAAACACGCCAGAGGCCATTTTGAACTTTCCTCCTATTGTCACAATAATGTGCGTTTGGTCATTTGTGTTTGACTAATGCATGTAATATTTCTAATGTCTATTTTTATCTACCTCTAATTATTTGTGTTATTATTAGTAATTATTAGTTTGACATGGAAAAATAAGAAGCTGATGCAAATACAATGCATACCTAATGTACTTTATTTAGTCATACACAACCTAAAATAATACGGTCTCTTATTCACACCTTTCATTCCAATTGCTGCACTTTGTTTCTTTTATTTATTTGTTTATTATTTTTTCAGATCACTGTAATATCAGCATGTGCGTTTATTTAATATAAGAGATTTTGTATCGGCGTGTGTGCATTAAAACAACCAGCATGCAGTTAATAATAATAATAATAATATTAGTATGACAGGTGTGAACATGAAAACATTAAAACATGTGTATTTGTGTCTTACAGCGAGATTATAGGGACGTTTCTGGCTGATGCTCCTGGGATGTGAAACTTTCTTCAGAAACTCCGACTCGCGCTTCTGCTGGATTAATTAACTTTCTGTGACGCGCGGCACCGGCGGCGCGTCGGCGCGGCGGGTCCCGGTGTCGGTCGGATGTCGGTCAGTCGTACAGATGTGAAGGTGCCTCCGGATCTCCCTCCCTCTCCATCTGCTGTGTTTTATGTCTGCGTCACAACAAGAGCGAGGCGGAGATGATGATGGCGCCCCGCTCGTCTTGATACTCGCGCTGTTTCCAGACAAACGCGTTTATTGACGCACAAACACACCGCGAAAGAACGGCGAGATGAGGCAGGAGACGGACGCGGAGACGGACGGACAGACGCACTGACGGCTTGACCGACGCGCGTTTGATCCGCCGCGACTCTCCAAACGCTCCGGTTATTCGGGCAGCGACCGGGACGCAAAACGCCGGCATCAGACGTTCATGCGCGGCTGAAACCCCCGCGTCTGCGACCCGAACACAGTCCTGCGCTTTAACAGGTACATGCGCGCGTCCGTCTCCGTGTCCGATCCGTCATGTGTTTAATTGACGCGCGCGCGCGCCTTCATGCATGTCGCGTCTGATGAGTTACGTGCGCGTCGGTGTTCGCACGCGTTTTGCGCGTCATGAATGTCTGATGTTAGCTGGTGTTGGTTCACAATCACGCATTTATGGATCATCTGCATACATTATACATTATAAAGACACGCAGGGTTTGTGTCATGCATGCGGCTGCGGTTTGCGTTCATCCGCTGTACCGTCGCTGTGCGTTTAACCCTTCAGGCTGCAGTTTGCGGTATGGAAACATATTCACTGACTCTCTGAATGTTTCTGACTCTTTCTCCCGTTTTCAGGATGGGGGTGAATGAAGGAGAGGACGTTTTAGCCAGATGGAGTGACGGACTTCTGTACCTCGGTAATGTTAAACGAGTAAGTTTGCGCTTCTGTAAGTTTGTTCAGCAATAAGAAACTTTAAGCAGGAAGGAAGGAACAAAATGATTTTCTTTCAGTTTTTTTAGAAAGTTTTGCTGGTTGTTCTGGTGTGAGTTGTTGTAGTTTTTGGGCTGTGTGTGTGTTTCAGGTGGACAGTGTAAAGCAGAGCTGTTTGGTCAGATTTGAGGATAACTCTGAATTCTGGGTGCTCAGGAAAGACATTCACTCCTGTGAGTAAATCTCCAAACTCAAATACAAGATTGGGTCTCATGAGAAATATGTTCAGGTCTGAAACAACACAAGAGCTTCATAGTTTGCATAATAGATGTTGTGTTTTTGCTTGTGAGGTCATAAATACATACATACATATATATTATTTATTAGCTGAAAGTAGGCAACACTTTTTTATGGTAGATTTTTATGGTTTTAAGTTTAAATTAAACCAAAATGAAAGAGCCAAGAAGTAAAATGAAATTGATGAGACTGATAAAATGTACCTTGAATTTACTGTAAGGCGTCTGTCAAATGCAACTGTAAATGTAAAATGTTTCCCAGCTAACAATTACATTACAAAAATATAAAACATTATTTTATTTTGAATGTAAGAAGGTTTTTATTCTGTAACCTTTAATATAACGTAAAAAGGTCCATTAACAATTTAAGAGTAATGTTTTTGATATATTATGTATATATGACATATAACATTTTGAAAACCTTCTGCTAATGTTACTTCAAACATATTTTTGAAAACGTTGTCTTACAAACGTTTAGAGAACGTTAGCCAGCATTGTTAGAATGTTCCGTGTTCTCTGGGTAACGGCTGTTTGTTGTTGTCAGTCTCTTCAAAGGGGGAGGACGTGTGCTGTATCTGTGATGCTCCGCCCCTTAAAGACCCCCTCATCAACTGCCTCAAATGTCGCCACGGTAACTCATTGTATATGCAGCCTATTTAATTTAAGGAGAATAAATGAATAAGAGACTAGCATCAAGTTCTTCATGTTGCATAACTAAAATTAATGCACAGACGGCTTGGGTTTGACTCTGTGTGTTACAGGTTATCATGCAGAGTGCCACACCCCGCCCATCGAACCCGACATCGACACCAGCAGCTGGATATGCCGACAGTGTGTCTTCGCTGTGGCAACAAAGGTTTTGTTTTGCCTACAAAATGTTGTATTTTAAAACATGGAGAGCTTTCAGGTTTTAAATCACACTCACCAAACACACGCATTTTGCTCAGAGATATAAAGTGTGTTCATGCCTAACTGCACCCAACTGCCTGTTTATTGCATTGCAGCACTCTGCAGGTGCCGGGACAGGCGCGTTAAACGGGCCTGCGCTTTAATCCATCTGTCAGCGCGCTCATTTCACAGACCTGACATGCTGATGCCAAGATAAAATCATATTCACCTGCCTCCCACAGCAGGAAATATTAATGACTCCTTCAACTGCTCCTCTGCAAATGCAATCTTCAGACGAAATCGCTGTTAAATGCGCTTACATGTCAAGAGCGTGTGTCATGCGGTGCTGTGATGCATTATAATGACGGGCTGTGTTTTGTCCTAGAGAGGGGGCGCGTTAAAAAGAGGGCGCTTTGCGCGGCTCATGCAGATCATGAAAGTGAGGCTGCCCTATCAGCTGTCATCTTTAGACTGGGACTCACAGCATCTGACCAATCAGCAGCAGTGTTACTGTTATTGCGCCGGACCCGGAGAGTGAGTAGATTCCAGCTGTGGAAAACTAGAGCATTCTGCATAGTGTTAATAAAAACAGCATGTGAATTAGTATGCAGTATGCAACCGTGTATAAAACACATGCACATGATATGAGTAGTTCAGAGCTGTTTGACGTGTGTTGAGTCTGTTGTTTGACGTGTGTTGAGTCTGTGTTGTTTGACGTGTGTTGAGTCTGTTGTTTGACGTGTGTTGAGTCTGTTGTTTGACGTGTGTTGAGTCTGTGTTGTTTGACGTGTGTTGAGTCTGTTGTTTGACGTGTGTTGAGTCTGTGCTGTTTCGTCAGGTGGAATCTGAAGATGTTGCAGTGCGAGGGCTGTGGGCAGTGGTTTCACGAGGCTTGTACTCAGTGCCTCACCAAACCTCTCCTCTATGGAGACCGGTGAGGTTGATATCATTGTTAAGCACACGGTGTTGCTAAGTTAAATCTGTCTAAACCTTTATATGCTTCTCTCCTCTTCACCGTTCAGCTTTTATCAGTTTCAGTGCTCAGTGTGTACAAATGGTCCAGAGACACTACACAGGCTTCCCATGAGCTGGTGAGAACATCTGATAATGTCTGATGATGTCTGATGACAGGAAGCACATGATCGCCCTGAGGACTGAATGTCGTTTCTGATGACAGCTGTTGTGTTGTTCTGCAGGACAGATTTGGCTCATCTAGTGCTGTATCATCTCTCTCTGTGCTGCAAGAGGAAATATTTTGATTTTGATCATGAAATCATGTCCTTCACAAATGAAAACTGGGATTCTTTGCTCCTCGGCACGGTATGAAAACCTTCTAATCAATTTCACCAATTCAGCTCAATTTAAAGTCAACATGAAACTGTTTGTGAGCCATTTATCTGCACCGTTTAACGGGAGACAAATACACAGCTGCGTGTTTCATCTACTGCTACAGTAATTGGCCAGAAAAACTGGCCTTATATACCAAAATAGAGCCAGATGATTGGAGAATAGTCTTAGAACAATGTTCTTTAAAACTTCTCTAATTGTTTTCTCAAAGTTCTGTCAAAGTTATCTAAAACAGTCCTTCAGCCATGCTAAGAGCTTTTTCTTTAAATGTCATTTTTAAGCTTGTGGAAGTTTTAAAAAGTTACAGAATTACATTAAAGTCTGAAAAACGTTCTTATAGCAATAATGTTACCACAACATTCATGGAACTAATAGTATTTATATATGTTTTTATATATAAATATTAATATAATATTTTTTATGTTTTTGTTACTTAATATAAACATTAGGGAATTGTTCTTACAACCCATAGTTGTTAGCTGGGGAGGGTTAAAAAGTATTTTTATAAAAGATTACAGAAGAAAATATTTTGATATAGATTAATGCGCACAGATAAATAACGGATGAGATCAGGATCAAGTATTGAGTAAATAGTGGTCAGCTTGGATATTATGTTGAGTTTATTCTTGAGTGTGTTTTGAATTTTCTCTGGTAGAGTTTGTTGTGCACAAATCTGCTTTCATTCATTCTGTGTTTTTGTCTCTAAGCTCTCTGACACACCGAGGCAAGACCGGTGCCAAAATCTGCTTAACGCTTTAAATTCCCACAAAGACAGGTGAGAAACACAAATATAAAACTAATATAAACCCATATAAAACTAATGTTCTGCTAGATTCCCATGTGCAGCTCTTAAGAGTTTCTGTAATCACAACATGATCCACTCAGTGTGCCACAAACTATCAGATAAACTCATCAGATGTTTTATGTACACAGAGAATCACACAGAATGTGTCACAGATCTTTTAAGACATTGATTGATTGATATTTATTTCTACACAACAACAGTCTGTCTGAGACTCTGATCTGTCTGAAGGTTTGTCTCAGGGAAGGAAATAAAGAAAAAAAAGTGTCTCTTTGGTCTTCAAGTGCGAGCTCCTCCCCCTCTGTCATCTGACCAATCCCCTTACATCGCTGAGCAGCCAATCACCATCACCCACAGGAAAAGGTGAGAAAAGGACCACACTTCTTTAAAACATGTTTTAAAACAGGACCACAGGTGACATTAGAGATCTGTGCCAAAAGAAGAGATTATTATTAATCAGGGACCTAAAAATATCAACAGAACCAAAGGCTTATGATGCTTTTAGCCTCTTTAAAGCTTTTAAATCATTAAAAATGATTATCCACTATTCTTGTATGGACAACTGTTTTTTCTTTTTCTGAGCTGAGCCTTTAACACCAAATTCTATATTTTTATAGTGCTATTTTCTATATTTATATAAATTCTGTATTTTATGTCTGTCATTGGATTTGACTGAAGTCAGTTGTTGTCTTACTTTAGCCCCACATCATTGGCCTGTCAGAGGAAGGGGGCGGGACCTGAGGCCCGTAAATCAAAGCGTCGTGTGGGAGAGACACAGGTCAGTGCGTCTCGCTCTAACAGCAGCCGTAAGATCTGACAGAGGTGAAGTGTTTCTCATCCGTGCTGGAGCCTCACCACAGATTTCTGCTGTTTTTGTCCACGTGTACTTTTGTTTTATTTGCTATTATCAATCTTTATTTGTTACAAGATTTTACAGGGTTTATCTGCTCTTGCAGGCAGCATAAACTGATTAAATAAAGACAGAACAACTTTGGATGTCATTTCTCTATTTTAAAGAGGGTTAGTTGAAGGTTGTGTTAAAAACTAAGAGCGGATGGATTTGGCAGTCTGGGATTTGTCCAAGTGCTACATTAACAGTCTGGCCATTTTTAGAAGAACATTTAAAGGGTCATGGCACATTTTAATAATGCCCTTTTGCCTCAGTGCATCACATATCTTTTACAGGCAGAGCTGTATAAGGTGTCCCAACACATTTATGATGTTTTATTTCAGAGGCGTCTCAGTTTTTATTAACTATTAAAATGCCACAGGCTTTGTCATTTATAAATTATTATTTATGATTATCAGCCTTCAAGTTTTAGTTTGTCAGGATGAAAATGAATCTCATCTGATCGTTTGTAAAACAGTATAAAAGTCATGTCACATTTTTCAACTGTGTCTTATTTTGTGAGCAGTCATTTGTCATTCAATGACAGCTACAGTCCTTTTTTAAAGTTAAAGGAATATTTCAGTCATCATTTACTCTCTGTCATGTACCTCCAAACTGAGATGGGGGTCTATACAAATGGAAAAAGGATGTTTCTTTATAATTGCTTTTTTAAACTGGATGAAGACTTTTTCAGTCTTTTTACCCGTTTTGCAGAAATAAATTTGGTGATTCCCAATATTTAAAAAAAAAGTATTTTATGTTTGAAGGGTTGAAAAGCACTTTAAGGAACATCCTTCTCATGTTGTTTACTGTTTAGTGGTTGATCTTGTGTTTTCAGACGTGTCCTTCAGGAGTTCAGTCAAACTCAATCGACCTGGTGCCGTGTTGCCATGGTTACATGGATGGGACAAATCTTTATAACCCCAGAAAACCAGAGGAAGACATGAGCTTGGGGTCAGTGTAAATATGTTCATATGTTTCAGAACGGATGCGTATATTAGTCATTTAGTTGATGATTTGCAAGCAAAATCATTTGTGATGGACATGAAAGTGTTTCTGCATTCCAGCTCACCTCCCAAGAGGATGTTTGGCCTCTATCACCCTTCATACAGCGGATCTCAGCATCACTACAGGTCTGTGGAAACAGACACACTGCAATCAAACAGAGATGCACTTATGACATTTTCAGTTCTGACATTCTGAAATTACTGCACTGTGACTAACAAGTGAGTGCAGCTGTTAAAGGTACAGTTCACTCCAAAATCACAATGTCGCTCCAAACTCGCACGCTGTTTCTTAATCGGTGAAATTTTAACAAATCTTTATGCTCTTGTATAATGTGATATAATAGTTTATAGCAGACATGACCGTTAAAAGCATAACACATAAAAGCACCATAAAAATATTTATATATACTACATTTGCTGTATTTTGTGTCTTCCAAAGACTTAAAATAGAAATAGTTTTATTTTATGGAGTAGAACAAAACATAAGTTGCTATTTACCATATTTTTCAACACAGTTATGTATGAAACATTAAATGTTTTAAACATTTGTTTGTCCAGTGGAGAAGACCCCTGTCGACGTCCAGCCCCCTGTCTTCCGTTCTCCCTCTCCTCAGCTCACGCTCCAGGGCAAAGGTTCGAAAGCTGCCCTTCTCTGTATCTGCGCGACGTGCCACCTTATCCCAGCACGGTGGGCATGGGCGGAGCATCAGCGATGGGCTGGGGGGGAGGCGATGCGGTCCGGATCCTGGCCAGACGAGTGACGGCGGAGGGAAAGGTCCAGTTTTTGGTGGAGTGGGGAAATGTGAACATGTACTGACTGAGACAGAGGAGCGGAGGAACGTAAGAGATGTAGATAGAGGAAAGGGCTACAGTTATCATCAGAGTTTGCATGGTTACGGGCAGAGGAGTCAAAGCATCACCGAGCAGGTGGGTGTTCTGCGGTTGTCGTGGGAACGGCAGGAGAGGATGACGACGTCAAACGAATCCAGGTTGAGCTGCCCAGCGGCTTCACTCGGAGATTATACTGTTAAATCTCTTTTCCTTTCACAGTTTTTCCTATATTTTGAATACTGTTAGAAAACACCTTTAGAATGCCTTGAATTTTATTATCATGGTTTGTAACTTAACGGTTCATTGTCATCAGATGTTGTTCACAAACTCAGAACAGTTCAAATGTACAATTTCAGGAAAACTAAGAGTTGTGACATCAGTAATGATCTAGGGAGAGGAAAAGTCAGCTGTCCTCAACAAAATACCCATAAACTCACAGTTAGTGTTTCCTTTACAACTTTCCTGATGAGGGAAAGCAGAACACAGTCATTAAATGCAGATATTCACAACAGCTGGTAATGACAGAATTTCAGCAGTGTGTCATTTAGATGTGAGGCTCCAGACATTTGATCAGTAAAGTTACATTCATTATTATTATTAATAATAATAATAATTTGAATAAATGGTTTGTAGACTAATGGTAGACTGTTTAGGGTTGCCAAGCAACAACAATTTCGACTACAGCTTGTCCAATCAGAATGTAGAATCTATGGTAAGATAAAAAGGGTCACCGGGTGACATGTGGTGATGCTAATGAATTTATCAGGTTCAACATCTCCAAACATGCAGATAATTCTACCTGGAAAATTAAACATAAGGCTTTTGGTCCTTATGTGAGTCACTCCATTAGTGAATGGTAATGAATGTATTGTGTGTTTTTTATTCTGTGCTTGTTAGGTGATAGATTCCATGTCCGGGTGACAGATTTAGCAGACTGTAGTCTTTTATAGTCAATGAATAATTTCATGTATCCTTTGACGTTTCTGTCAGATTATGTTTTTACTGTATGTACTCTAGGTTACCTAACACGTAAACAAACAATAAAAAACTTTATGTTGTATAAAAGTGCATTTGTTTACTTCCTCCTTTCAAAAATTAATCCGTTTCCATTAAAAAACTTTGAATGCATCTAATGCAGAGTTTTAATGTATAACAAGCAGACAAAAGTCTGAACATTTATGAGTCATTTATGTTATATAATAATAAAAATATCACCAAGTCTATGAAATAAGTGAAATGAGATTATGGAAATTATATAAGAAATGTTTATTTAAAGCTTATACAGACATAATTTACAGTCTCAACCATCTTAAAAGGCCCTGAGAAGCTTTTAAAACATTGAGCAGCAGTCACTGAATCTGTACGTGAGGCGGAGGTACAAGTTTTAAACTTGTGAGACAAACACGCGAGTCTGGCAGCAGATCTGTGCGCGTGACCAGCAGGAGGCGGTCGTGCACGAGCACTGAGCTCAGCTGACAGGTGAGGCGCGTGTGCAGCTCACACACGTTCACGTTAAACTCCTCACACACGTTACATCTGACCTTACAGCAGTGAGATAACGTGTGAGCAGTGATATTACAGTGATATTACAGTGACATTACGTGACGATACGGCGGCCCGGTGTGTGAATGTGTGTGAATGTTGTTTGCGCTGGACGCCATTTTGGCTCCGGTTGCAGTGGCAGCAGGTCTCAGTTTGTCTCAGTTTGTCTCAGTGACGCTTTGAATGGAGACATGAATGGACGAGTCCTGAGCTGCTGGGTTGTGGGAGCAGAAGTTTTACATTTACAGCGTTGCTATGCGGTCGCTAAGGTCCATAAACATGAGTTTAGTAAGTGACTTTATGAAGCACGATTTGAGGCATCGGGTGTGTTTGATAGCAGTTTAAGCTTTTTAGCTTGTCAAGCAACTGAATGTTTGAGGAATTTCAATTAAAACTGAGCTGGTACTGAACTATTGTCATTATGTAATATGAGTTCAGTGGTTGCTACACACACACACACACTTACACACTCTCTCTCTCTCTCTCACACACACACTCACTCACACACACACAC
>JBAJNP010014135.1:0-11310 GCA_036877545.1 Yasuhikotakia modesta | reverse complement strand
TTTGAGTTTTGTGTCTGATCTGAGGTTGAGCGTCTGTCTGCAGGTAAGTGCTGAACAGTTTCCTGGCAAAATACATCTTATGTAGATTTATGAACCACTTATAGAATAAGAAGCATGTTTTCTGGTATAATCTCATAATTCAACAACACAGCAGACTGTAGCAAATGTTATTGTGGTGACGTGCTTTTAAATGTTTAAAAAAGTTATTTGGGCAAAAGGTTTTGTTGTTATTTTGTGCACAAACATATTTCAGGTAGAATTGCATGTGTTGAAAGCATCAGTAACAGATTTTAATCGACATTCCTGTTTGCTTTGGAAAAATCCATTTTGTTGCCCTTTCATAGACGCATACAGGGTCATTTGTATCTAGGGCAAAGGTCTTTAAACTTTATCAGTCCAAAGACCCCCGTGTCAACAGAGGAACGCAGGACCCCCTGTTACGTATATCAAATGTTGCTTTTTCTGATATTATAACAACATACATCCAATATAATGATGATGTTTCTGTTGTCTGCAGTGTTAAACGATGGCTTCAGTTCTGCAGAAACTCATCACATCACTCTCCGGTGGTCCGACCGAAGCCCCCCGGAGTAAAGTGACGGTGGTCGGGGTGGGACAGGTTGGCATGGCGTGTGCCGTCAGCGTTCTGCTGCGGGTGAGTCTCACCTTCAGGAATGATTTACTGAGAAACTGAACTTTGTGACCAAAGCAAAACATATTGCTGGACAAAATCCTTGTTTATTTATCGATTGTACAAACAAATGTCGTGATGGAGGGACGTCAGTGGGTCACGGAGATCAGATGTTGGCCAGGGAAATACATGTAGATACAATATTTGTTTACAGAACCATGAGGGTCAAGAAGCGACTGAAATGTTGTGCAATACAGTTAATATGTGCTTAAAAAACAACAAAACGAAAGTCATGTTTAGCTAAACTTTTACAGTTGACAGTCATGATTGTTGATATATTAGTAAATGTAATGATCCATCACTAATAACAACATATTTATGTTGTTATATAAAGAATTTAGTTTAAACACAGTTATAAAAATGCTCCACAAATGTACATGTTTCTACAAGGTATACAAACAGTTTCTGAGAATGAGATGCACGAATGAAACCGTGTGACGCTTCTGATCGTGTCTGTGGGTTCAGGAGCTGACAGATGAACTGGCTCTGGTGGATGTGGTAGAAGACAGACTGAAGGGAGAGATGATGGACCTCCAGCATGGAAGTCTCTTCCTAAAGACCCCCAAGATCGTCTCAGGCAAAGGTATCTTCATCATTTCTTCAACTTCCTTCAGAAGGTGTTAAACGGGTTGTTTCTGACCAGACTTGAGGTAAGCAGTTCTTCTCTGGTCCATCAGATTACTCTGTGACCGCCAACTCTCGTATTGTCGTGGTAACGGCGGGCGTTCGCCAGCAGGAGGGCGAGAGTCGCCTGAATCTGGTGCAGAGGAACGTCAACATCTTCAAACACATCATCCCTCAGATTGTGAAGTACAGTCCTGACTGCATCCTCATCGTCGTCTCCAACCCAGGTCATTCTGAATCTGCATTACAACCCAAAAACTCTTCATCTGTAAGTTCTGTCATTATAACACACAGTCTTCCACACACGCAGTGGACATCCTCACATACGTCACCTGGAAGCTGAGCGGTCTCCCCAAACACCGGGTCATTGGCAGCGGGACAAACCTGGACTCGGCCCGCTTCCGTTACCTGATGGCCGAGAGGTTGGGAATCCATCCCAGCAGCTTCAGCGGATGGATTCTGGGAGAACACGGAGACTCCAGCGGTGAGTCTGGATTTAAGTCATTATTTACGTAGTTTAATATTAAAATAATGAGTTTAATTACTTGTTTAATGCCTGTCTCTGTTGCATTAGTTTGTGTAAATGAACATTATTTTGGACATCAGTCATTCTTCTGTCAGTAACAGCATCATGTTTCTTACACTCCATACATCTTTAAATCCCTCATTTATTTTTGCAGTTCCTGTTTGGAGCGGCACAAACGTGGCAGGTGTGAGTCTCCAAAAACTGAATCCGGATATTGGAAAAGACACCGACCGGGAAAACTGGAAGGAGACCCACAAGATGGTGGTGGACAGGTGCGCTGGACAGGTTCCTCACCTGTGATGCGTTTGCTAGCGTGCTAGTTTAAACCTGGTAGTGTGATCATGAGTGTGTTGTGCTGCAGTGCCTATGAGGTGATCCGACTGAAGGGCTACACTAACTGGGCCATCGGTTTGAGCGTGGCGGACCTGACAGAGAGTCTCATGAAGAACCTGAACCGAGTCCATCCTGTTTCCACCATGGTGAAGGTCAGAGACTCACTGAACAAACTTCCTGTGACAAACTTCCTGTGAGCTGTGGCGCTAATACAGTCTAATTTAATGGTGGTTACAGGGTATGTACGGGATCAGCGAGGAGGTTTATCTGAGCCTGCCGTGTGTGTTAAACAGCGCCGGGGTCGGCAGCGTGGTCAACATGACCCTGACGGCCGATGAGGTCTCTCAGCTGAGGAGCAGCGCAGATACGCTCTGGAACATTCAGAAAGGCCTCAAGGACCTGTGAGGCAAACTGAGGGCTTTACCTCACTGCACAGGTGCTGAAGATGATCTGAGGCAAAACATGTTAACAGTGTGATTCAGATACTACAGTCTTCATTTATAAGAATATTAAATAATCTTATTATAATTTACCTTGATGAGTGTGAAGTAAACACAGAAACTCAACTCACTGTTAAGAGTCACAGATGTCACAAAGTTTTGAGGTATTACACATTTCTTGGTCATAATTATAGTTTTGATGACTCTGTTATTATGAACATTTTCCACATTTTAAAAGTAGCAGGTTTGTCTAAACTTTTGACTGGTGTTGTTGGATAAAAGAACAATTTAAGCATCAACATTTCTGTTTGATATTTGCACTGAATGTCTCAAAGTCTGGCAACAAACGGCTCAACCTCAGATATAATCCATTTATTAAACAGGATCTTTTTCTTTAAAAACAGTCTCACATTTCAAGTACTTACAAATTCTTAAAGAATAAAACAGCATTTCATTGCAGTTGCTGATGGAGGTCAGGAGAGAAAAGTTTCTTTCAGTCGCAAAAGTTCAAAATGTTAACAAGTTAAAAAAGATAAAGCGCAATAAAAACGTAACACCATCGTTCAGGAATGACGTCTCTGTAACATTAAACTGGTGTAACAAACTTTCAGTCGCTGGTCGTTTATTCCTGGTCTCTGTGGCTCCGGACACAAACGTGTGATTCAGTGTCAAGACTGTAAGTCCCAAAAAAACATTCTTCACATTCTACAGACACACACACACACAGTCAACACAACACAAACCAATGGGACGTCATGTAAACACAGATATGAATGTACTCACGTTTCCTATGGCCAGCAGAGCTTTATCAAAAAACAAGATCATGCCAAAGAAGAGGAAAAGCCCCCCGAACCCCTTAAACCCACCCCGACCTCTGTTCAACACAAACACGTTATTATCATGGGCCACGACACACACCGTATATAACGTTATATGTCATCTAACAAGCAACATATTTAAATACTTAATACCAAATATGTTACAGCTTTAATGTTTTGTGATGCAGATTATAATATAAGAGAAACTATAACTATAGTAGAGTTTGTTTTTGATGTACAGCGTACCAGTAAACGGACTAACAAATACAAACATGCAAATGTTTCAGGTAGCAAGTTTCAAATTTTATTTATAATATGATACAAGAATAGTTTGTGCAAGATATGGATGGGAACTGTGGAGCTGTACAATATTAACAGAAAAAATGAAACAAAAGCAATTCAATAGCAAAGCAGAACACAGTTAGTTTGTTCAGTCTGACCACGGCTGTGTGAAAGAAACATCAACACACAGGTCATTTTTACACGCTTACATTTATCAGCTGTATAAGGTTATATCTGAATATAAAGTGCAAAACAAGAAGAGTTACAGTGAAGACGAGGCCCTGAAATCTTGTGACTGATGAACGCAGTTGTGTGACTCAGTTGTGTGACTCTGTCCACAAACAATATGGCTAAACGGACAGACTGCAGACACACAAACACACACCAGCACAGAGCTGTGCAGACACACAAACACACACAAACACACACACTGAACATGGCAAACTCACTGACGATGTGTGGTTTGCAATACATCTGAGTCTCCTTTTGCAATGAGTTACACAAACTTAATTCATACAAACGGCTGAAAAACAAGCTAGCATAGATTTCCCCTTTTACATGTAAAAATAGACATTATTTGTATATTTGGGTCTTTCGACTCAGTAAAATAGCACCACAGGGTCACACATTTCAAGCGTAGAAACACGAAATTACCTGAAAGAACTCGATGTCTTGCTTTGGAAAAATCAGGTGTTTTCGTCATTTTTGAAAAGGATATAAAAATACATGAGCGCTGTTAGTCAGGATTAAAGTTTATATTGTACACACCTGATTTATATTTCATTTCATCTTTCAATGGTAGTTTTTCTGTTGCATTGATCTCACAATGTTTCTCGTTTACAATGATCACAACATTTCGTTTTTAAAGCGTCAGACGTCACAGTTCGTCCTGCGAGAGAATCTTCACTTCATGTTTCCATGACGATCATCCGGCTAGTTCTGATGAGAGCCCTAGCGAAACAGGAAAAACATTTTATTAATGTTGAAATTACATCTATTTTAATAATAATAATAATACCGTTTAGAATGACAGAACAGTGTTATGTGGAGGTTGTGTGTAAGTTAAAGGCTAGTTCATACTGAGTTACTCCTCTTGCGTTTCCAGCAGTCGGGATTCAGACGCTTCTGCTCCTCGGCCAGAGCTTTTGCCTCCATGGTGTAAATCTTCCTCTCCTCGTTCCTCATCCTCTTCCACTTATCGCCCAAAATAACGCTGATGGCTCTGATAACAATTACACAACGTTATTTCAATGTTACACTAATCAATGCAGCTCCCTATATAGACAGCACAGTCACACACCTGTTGTCCTTGCCGGGGTACATCTGTGTGTATTCCACTCTGTACTTCTTGGCGAATAACATGAAGGCATTCATTGGCCGCTTGCACTTGGTGGGCGTGGCTCCGGAACTCCCTGAGGCATGGCTGCGCTGTGATTTGTTGCTGGGGGAGTGGTGGGAGGAGCCGCAGGCCTCCAGTTTGTCGCAGTCGGGACTGGCGGCGCCCCCGCTGGACTGCGAGGCTCGTCGCTGGCGGGCCATGCTGCTCAGAACATACACAGCAGACGAGTCCAGAGGAGTGAAGTCATAACTGCAGAACATTGTGAACACCTCCAGTTTAAACACGGTACACAACACCAACATAAATGATAGTTTGTATTTAAATAAAGTCACAGATGGTCTGGTACCTCCTGAAGGTGTCAAACACCAGTGAATCGTCACAATTGATGGCGTCCCGATGGCCCGGCGGCAAACACACGTCACCCACCTGCAGGTCATAGCAGGGAATCCCATGCTGTACAACGGTGAGACTCGGATAAAAGGAAGACCATCCTAACACACGACACACAAACAAACACACACACACCAGAGTCATCAGTGTAACAGAGGCTCTAATGTTAATAAATGAAAGAGTCTCTTGTAAAGCTTGCTGCAGTTTTTACCTTTATTTTTCACGAAGAACGGATGGTCCAGTCTGCACTCAGCGGTCAGAAGACCAGCTTCAACAGACCCGGGGTCAAAGGTTAACTTCAGCACAGACTGACCGAAGGAAACGGACTCCTGTAAGACCACCAGCTTCAGACCCTCAGAGCCGTAACTCCTCTGAAACACACACAGTAAATCACACAGGGGGTCAGTGTTGTGGGGGTCTGCAAAGGTGTCAAAGATGTGGCAGCTGACCGCGCAGACTGCAGCATGTTTACCTTCACTGAGCTGGATTGTGTTCCTCTCTCATCCTCAGAGTCTTCATCAGAACCGACGTCTTCAGCTTCCTGCCACTCCACGTTTGGACCTTTGTGAAACCGCAGACGGGTTCCTGTAAGAATAAGGCAGTGGGTGTAAAAAACATTGACTCTCTTACAAGTTTCAGTGTGTGTGTGTGAGTGTGTGTGTTCACCTTTCAGAAAACAATGCCAGGCTGTGGTGGGCCAGGAATGAGACCATCCGAGGTCGTCGTCATCATACAGAGAAGACATGCAGAAGATGCCAGATTCAGACTCACTGCTGGCCTGTAACACACACACACAATACTAACTTCAGACCGTGATCATGGTAAACATTTCGGCACATGTTGTTGTTGCGTGGCGTACGCGTGTGCGCCGGCGCTCTCTCCTGTGACCGCGGGGGGGATTCGGTGCGCTGCTGGAGGACAGTGGGGGTCTCGCGTACGAATGCAAACTGCTGCTGAAGATGTGAACGGGAGAAGATCTGCAACACACACACACACATCCGTCAGAAGACGCACATTTACAGTCATGAACAGTAAAACTGCGGCAGGTTCTGACCGGCTGAGTGGGCCGTTCTGAAGCAGGGGGCTCTGAGGGCTGGTCGCGATGTTGGCCAACTCCGTCAGCCAGTTCGCATTAGAGGCGCCGTTCTCTGGTCTGGAGATCCCCCCCTCGCCCGGCCCCTTCTCATGGGACACGCCCGGGACCACCCGGAACACGCCCGGGTTCGACTGGTCGTCCTGAACTTCCTGCAGTTCAGGTAAATCATCTGCACAAACATAAAGTGTCACAAATCTAAACTAAATACCCAGCAGTTGTGAAGGTGTCCGTGTGATCTTACCGAACTCCAAGTGGCTGTCGTTAGAGGGACCCCCGTGTGAGGGGGGCTGGGGGTCACTGCACTGGAGCAGGCTGTAGGTCTCGTCCATACCTGAGCCTGACCCCGGGACCACCTGAACTCTCTGCGGGACCGACTGAGTTTTCACTTCCCAAACCATCTTATGACATCAGCTGGCAGCCTGCAAACACAACACAAGCTGTCAAAGTGAAAGTAAAACGGAGAGGTGGTTTCCAATCTAGTTTAGTGTCTGTGTTTTACTTGCGTTTTGTTAGTTTCTTTTTGCAATGAGGCTGCAGACAGACAGCCTCAGATATGAATGAATGAATGATGTAAACAACACAACATGCTCTTTGCTGTTGCACGTTCACACACAGGCTCATATTAGTTTAATAACAGAATAAAGTGAGTTATGTGGAGACGTAATGCGGGAGTATTTGCGTGATAAACGCGTTTAATGTTTCGTAAAGCGCGGTCACGTGACGCGCAGGCTCGTTTATAAAGTTTCGGGAGTCCGCGCATGCGCAGCGCGTCTCATTCATTCACAACTGCGTAACAACAGCGAGTGAATAACAGCGCTGAAAAACCAGCAAAACTGTTAAAAACACAAACGACAGCATGTCTTATATTCTCCATCGACGATTAATTCATTTATATAAACGCGAGGCTCAGTTTTAAAACCAGTTCGTGGCTCGAGTCTTTGTTTACAACACAAGAATAAACGATTTCTGCGTTTGGGAATCAACGCAACAAAACAAAAGTGTTTCAAACGAGCCTTAAATGTGTTTTTGCGTCCAGTTCATAATTTAATAAACACGCTGATGCTAAACAATAACGCCGCCATTCAGCGCAGATGAAACAACAACACGACCCCAAAACTGCTTCATAAAAGCGAGATTTACGCGCATTAGGTTTAAATGAAACGAAACGTTTAATTGTTGTTGTTTAGTTGACTGACGATGACGACAACACAAACAAAACAACAAACGTCAACAAAGTTGCCGTTTACCATCCAAACAATAAATGACAGCCTTTAAACTCCCCGCAGACGCGTCCGTCGAGGCCTCATACAGTCGCGCAAAACGACGTTTGTTAACATTAATGTTGCGTTTCTTTGTAATATTACAACAACTTTTTTACTTACCGAATCTGTCGCCATTAACCAGCATCTCTGTCGTTCACCGAGAGGGCAGGACCTAGTGCTTCAAATCTGGCCTCCTATTGGTGGAGACGCACGTCAGTATTCGAGACTCGAAGCGCGATTGGCTAGTCGGCAGGGTACTGCGGTTGACGCCGTGGGTTTGTTATTGTGTTTCTGATTGGTCAGTTTGACGTGCCCGTTACATCGCTCTTGAATCTCATTGGTCGTGGCGTCTTGTTTTTCAACGAAGGCCCTCCTTATTAAAAAAGAGAGGGTTTGGGACCTGTATTGTTTAAGGACATTTTACAAATGTTATATTACAGCTTATTTTCACAAATTGTTCTGAAAAGGGCAAAGATCACACAATTGTTTAAATACAAAATTGTTCTTTATTTCAATGGAAAGTCAAATACAGGCCCTTACAATGAGAAACTGTTGATTCATACGAGCATTAAATCAACATACAGATTTAATGAGTCTGCAGAAAGTTTTGGGTGGTAATGGTACATTTACTGGACTTGCTGTAACTAAGTTAGGTTAGTTACCATGTGACAAACCTGTTGGGATTTATATGGGATGAGTTAATGATGTGAGTTTCTCATATCAGAGGTAGAGATTGATGAGAAATTAACAGTAATAAAAATGATTAATGCTTATAAAACACAAACCTCCAACCACGCAGGCAGAAAAAACACAGCAGAAATAAACGATGCAGGTTAAATAAAAAACATACATACATAAATATTAAAACTGTCTCAGTAATCTTCAGTTTGGCTTCTAGAAAACGTTTGACTATACAGAAGCATTTGTGCAAGTTACGTCGTCTTAATTCAATGTGAAATACTTCAGATATACAAAAAATATCAACACAAATCATTAAAGAATTAAACAAAGACACGCAAGATCTGTATTTACTGTTATGTGTGACAGTATCAGGAGACTTTAAAAGACTGTTCAACTATAAAAAGACTTTTATTCATCACACAGGCTTCAAAGTGCAGTAACGTTAAAACCATGTAATGTCATTCTCAAGCACCTGTGGGAAATTTCATTAAACATCATTTCCAAACTTGAGCATTAAATGTCATTCGTGTCACATATTTAGCAGTGAAAAGTATTCAGCGAGGCAAACTCAGAATCATACGTGTTTATTATAAAAGATAATAATGGTGTATAATAAGACCAAGAATGTGCGTTTATAGAAGTAAATAATGTAAATTTTGATTCCATGTTAACTTTATAACTCTGAAGACAAAAAAAAACAAAAAAAACATAACATACTGTGTCTTAACTGTTTATGGCAATAACACAGTCTTGCAAAAACAAACCATAAAACTTTTAAGATGCAACGCCAACCATGATTTGTGAGAAAGACCTTCGTTGAAGTCTGGAGCTCAAACTCTCAAACGTTTGCTTTCACATCTAAAATGATGATTATTTACACACAGCCCTATAGTTACAGCTTCAGTGTTTGTGTTGTTGAACTGATCTCACTCTTCTGTCGCCGTCTGACTCCCGAACAGCGAGATCAGCTGCTCTTCATAGTTCACAATGTTTCGTTTCATGATGTCCATGCAGGGCCCTAATAACCTCTCAAAGGCCTGGACGTCCATCACTGCCACACACATTAAAGTCCATCTCAAATCTCTCTGTTTAAATCAGTCAATCGTTTTGCCTCTCTTTCGCCATCTATGTTTAACACTACAACCTGCAGGTTACTGTACAAACCTTCTGCATGTTAAAGTCAAACAAAGATTCAGCTTTACATTTAACACATGCTGGAGATGACAGCCAATCAGAACACGTGTGAGGAGCAGAGTGCATTGTGGGAAATGCAGTACCTAAGCACTTGACGTTGTCCACTGCATACGCAGAGGCAGCCCGGGGCATCTTCGTCACAAGGGCCAACTCTCCGAAATACTGCCCCCTGTTGCACGTGGCGATTTCCAGCTCCTCTTCCTCAGTGTCGTTTGTTGACTACAAGAGGCAATAAGAACAAACTGACAATTATAATCTAGTCCTGGTTTGTGCTTCATCAGATAGTAAAACTCAAGTCTTAGTAAGATGAATGAAACTCACCTTGTTTCTCCTCATTGTGATTTTAACATGTCCTGATTCTACAATGTAGAAACTATCAGCCAAATCACCCTGTGAAAAAACAATGACAAGCTAAAGAAATATCCAGCTGGCAGGTTGTAAGAACATTTCCCTGATGTTTCCCTGAAATTTAATAAACATGGTTTTCCAGGCCAGGAACTTTAAAAGTTGTGAATGTATAGAATCAGACCTGAGCAATAATTTGTTGTCCGCTGTTGTAAACTTTAGTCGACAAAACATCAACAACCTGCATTCTCTCTGAAACCTGCAAACAACACAAACCAGCTGTTTTATCTGTCTGTGTGTGTGTAAGTGTGTGTGTGTCTGAGTGTGTGTGTGTAAGTGTGTGTGAGTGTGTGTGTGTGTATGAGTGTGTGTGTGTGTGTGTGTGTGTGAGTGTGTGTGTGTCTGAGTGTGTGTGAGTGTGTGTGTGTGTAAGTGTGTGTGAGTGTGTGTGTGTGTGAGTGTGTGTGTGTCTGAGTGTGTGTGTAAGTGTGTGTGAGTGTGTGTGTGTGTATGTGTGTGTGTTTGTGTTCAGACCTCCAGTGATGTAAGCAGAGGAACAGTCCCAATAAAAGATTCATACATTTTTCGTTTCTTTGCATTATTTTTGACGATGATTCGTCTGAAAGTTAATCGATCCTGCAGATGAGAAGCAAACACTTAAACAACCCAAACAAAAATGTCACACAAAATCGTTCATTCAGAATCTTTTGTAAGGGTTTGTAACACTGTCTGTGGGCAGCGGCGGGTCAGAGTCACTCACCAGACACCACAGCGCTCCGGGGGACGTACTGATGATACTGGCGGCTCTGGGCGTGTTGTACATGAGGGCGAGTTCTCCAAAACTCCCGCAGTTGTCGTAACACCCCACCGTCCTCGTGGTGCCGTCTGCCGTCAGTACAATGTCAAACGTTCCCCTAAATCAGAAACGCAGGGAGATGAACGTTCTCTGAACATTGGCTAGTGTTCTCTCAAAGTTATAATGTTATAATGTATAATGTTAATAAAAACATATCAAAAATGTTGTTAGTAGAACATTTTCTAAACATTAATTGAATGTCTAAAAAAGCATTTCTAAAACATTTCCAAGAATACTAATTTTTTTTGTTACTTATTTTTTTTGATTTCCTCACCTCTCAATGACGTAGAAGTTATCTCCGTCATCCTCCTGGTCAATGATACCTTCTCCTGTCAGCACCGGTTTCTCAAACATGGCATCCAGCAGCTGAGACATCTGCTCCTGCTCTCACAACAACATCAGCTGTCAAATAATCGTTCACAGAAAACAAACA
>JBAJNP010014134.1:0-11311 GCA_036877545.1 Yasuhikotakia modesta | reverse complement strand
GTGTGTGTGTGTGTGTGTGTGTGTGTGTGTGTGTGTGTTTCAGTACATTACATTACATTGCGCACTATATGCAACAGCACAACTTGTTTAATTCAGGACACAACTTCATAATTTTGGGATACAAAATAAAAGCCAGGCAGGTCTGTTCAGTAAGTATATTGAATAAAATAATCTTAAAAATATATTTTAAAATGTAAATTTATGTTTTATTGTAAACGTTAGTTGGGGGGTTATTGTCACGTTTAAATTAAATCAATGGAGACGACAAATGCAGTTTCTACAGAACACGTCTCAGTAAGTTCAGTTTTCTACATATGCAAGGATTTATACTTTTATTTTATTATTTGAATATGTTTAAATACAAAACTAATCAATAAATAATAATAAATACTAAGCGCTTGTAATTGTTTTTGCCGGACTTTTATTTTGGCGACGCGCTGGTAGCAGGAAGTAACAGGAAACAATCTGACGTTTGCAGCAGATCCTCACAAATAACGCGAAGGTTAGTTACACAGAAACGACATCATACTGACACTTGCCATTAATGCTCAGGTGTGTAAACTAATGCTAACTCAGATTAAATCAATGCAGTTTAGAGACGGTGTTTGCCGGTGTCGAAATGTTAGCATGACAGTCGTATCGACGCGCAGATGTCAGATGATGTTTATTATCGTGCCATAAACCTGAATGTTTCTGCGCATGATCAGATAAAACAATGAATAAACAGTGAGTGTTGATGGTCGGATCTTCATGCAGTTCGGTTCAGACCCAGTTTCTGTGTGTTCAGATGACACGAGCCAAACCCGAGGATGACGAGTACTGGAATAGCTCCAAATTCAAGGCCTTCACGTTTGATGATGAAGACGATGAGTTTTCACGGGTGAGTTCATTGTGATGGTGCTGCTGGGGGTCCAGTATGGTGACAGTGACTGACTGGACACAATGCTGTCATCTCCCAGCTCAAAGAGTCCAAACGGGCCGTCAACAGCATCATGGTGGATGAAGATGATGATGATGATGATGACGATTTTGAGAAAGTCAGTTGGAGTGGAGAACCTGTGGGGAGTATGTGGTCCCGTCTGGTCTTTGTTTCTTCTCGTCTGGTGTTTGATGTTTGAAGCTCACTGGTGTTGGTTTGCAGGCATCTTATGGTCTGTTAAGGAAACAGCATTCATCCGTTCCGGAAGCGAGCAGAGCTTTCCCAAAATCAACACGACCCCTTCACTGTCCAGGCAGGGGTCCGGGTATTCCCTCAGCTCCTTGTTTAAAGGTCATATCTGGTACCGTTTAATGGATACTGTCCTTATACACGTGTAACTAAACATTAATTCCTTGCCTCTCTGTTTATATTCCCACAGCCAGGAGTAAATCTAGTGGCTTTCAGTCCTTCTCGGAGTGTAAGTTTAAAGTTACTGAAGCACGTAGGGTGATTGTTGGCTGAATTCTGTTGTTATATTTGTGTGTCCACTGTTTCATAGCTTTTAGTGAAACATCTATTAGAACTTACGCACCAGAGCTGAGAAAACCCAAGTCAGATGGAAAGGTAACACATATATACTTTTATTAACTTGCTTAATGTGGATGTTTCTGAAGATTCTAACATTGAGTTATTTTAAAAAACATGATCGCAGGATTTTGTGAGTGACTTGAGTCCTGAGGAGACGGTGAGGAGGATGCAGAGAGGACGGGTAGGGGGCAGTAAAGAGCCTTATTTTAAACACACACACACACACACACACAACAACAACAACAGGGATTCTCAACTTTTCAACCCTGATCAAACTCACCAGCCTGCAGCTTTATAGTAATTATCAAAACTTTGTTTAACTTGTTTAGATGAGTTTGATTAGCGTTAAAGCTGAATGATGTTGGCAGGATGTTGCACCTCGAGGGTGAGAATTGAGACCCTCTGCACTAGAGAGCTTTTAAAGGTCCAGATTGATATGTTTCACTAAACATTGATATTTTGTGCAACACTAGCAAACAAATAAAATGTGTTTGTGTTTATTGTTGAAAACAGATGTTTTCCCTGGAGAAGTTCCGCTCTCTGCAGGACAAACTTCTGCTGCTGGATGAAGCAGTTGCTGCGTATGATGGCAACGTCATCACTGCTGTGAGCATCACATTACTAAACTCATGACATCATCATGACATCACCATGACACGTGTACATTTTGTGATTTCATTACCCTTATTTGCTGTGCTGATCAGCTGCACTTTTCTTATTACAGGTCTTAATATATTTACAAAAATCCTTAAATAAAGGTGGGCTATATTACAATATGTCATTGCACAATAGACCCTTGAGAAAATGAAGGCTTTGAGAAATGAATGTCTTTGTGGTTATTGCAGAAATCCTGTTTCGGGAGTTAATCTCCAGAGATGTCGCTCTGCGTCATTACATTCATTATTTAAAAGAGACGGGCGAACAGAAAACTCTGGTGGAGTTACTGAAGTACGATCACTGTTTCAAACAGACCCTCATGACATGAATCAAAGTCCCTTAAAGATTCCTATCAGTCGCAAAAACGTTTGTCGTTCATGTTGTAGCGTTCTGTTGTGGTTTATGTTTTATTTGAATTACTGACATTTGTTTTGTGTGTTTTGGTCACATGATGGTATTTTAGGGCCCTTGGCAGAACAGAAGATATGGCGGTATGTGTTACTATAGTTACTGATATAACGTCTGTTATTATAGCAGTTCTAATGAAAGCGGAAGTTCTAATATAATTTCAGAGGTTTATTTTTTGTCCAGAAAGCTGTACTGATGTTGATTTGTAGATGAAAGATGTCTTTATTTTTTAAAGTTAATGCAATACAGGGAACATTTGAATATTAAGGATGAAGGCAGACGCAGGGATTACCTGAAAAGTTGTATCAGGTAAAGACAAACGATGGCATAAACGGTGACAGAGACTCTGAGCTGTTTAATAACAATCTGATCTGTTTCTCAGCCTCCCTTTCTCTCAAGACGATGCCACACATGTTATGGACCATTACACTCTCCTGGAGAGACAGATTGTTATAGAGGTGAAGAATATTTATATACACCACCAGTTAAAAGTTAAATGATTTTTCTTCAGCTTTAAAAAATAAAACTATTCATTTTGTGAGGAAATTCACACATCTGTTTGTCGGACCATCTCACACTGTTAACACTTTTTGTATCAAACCAGTTGTCTAAAAAAGAGAAGGTATTTTAATGACATGACATTTAGTGGTTTTGTGATCCAGCGTTACTGCTGTACTAAAGCAGAACTTGGAAAATCACCTCACATTACAGCGCTGTTGAGGAAGTGTTTCCTCCTCACACTTCCTCTTTCCAGCGTGTTGTGGAGGTGACACTCTCTGATCGGAAGTGATTGGGTGACTCCTCACAGCAGATGTTTCCTCTATTAGTAAAAACATTCTCTCTTTTTCTTTGGTATTATAGCAATTACAGACAAATGAGGTTTATTTTGCTGGTTGAATCATTTAAAATTAACTGTTATGTTTGCTTTGCTTTTGTCAGGCTAGTGACAAGAAGGCAGACGGTGAAATCTTTAAAAAATTCCCAAGAAAAGCGTCTATTTTATATATGCCGATTATCACCACACTGTACTACTCCTGCTTCTACCATTACGGCGAGTCTGAGGTACAGACACACAGTTCAGTTTGTTCAGAAACGACTGCCTCATATTTCGCATTATATTCACACATTCAGTTTCTCACGTTTTGAGTAATTGATTGTAATTCAAGGTTAACAGCATTAATCAGTTCAATGTTTCTATTTCAACCACAGGGAACTTACAGCAGCCCAGCAAACATTAGAAAAACCTTCAGGGTATGAAAGTGTCTGTTATTTACTTGTACATGTACTATATAATAGCCACTAACCTACAGAACCCGGTAAATGTCGCAAATCTCAAACTTTTGTATTAGAATTATCCAATTAAATTTACCTGAATCAAGTTTTATTGACCAGTGTGTTTGTGTACATACTGGTATTTGGTAACAGTTTTTTCTTTATTGTGTAACAAGTTCCTGAGACCTAAACCAGTTGTGTGGTGTTTGTTGTGATTTTCAGATTTCAGAGAAGCAGTTTATTCTAACAGCTCTCGGCGCGAGAGCTAAACTAAAATCCTGGTTTGACGTGGACAATTTGTTCAACACCAAAAACTGGCTGGGCTACACCAGGAAAAGATCTCCCATCGGCTTTCACAGGGTGGTGGACATCCTGCAGAAGAACAACGCACCTCTCTCGGTAACCATAGTGACACTTTCATTCTCCTACAAACTTCTCAGTTCCTTCCCTGTTCCTCCACCTTCCCATCATGTCATGTGACAAATCAGTAACCAGTGAGAATCTCGCATGATCTGCAGGTTCTCCAGGAATACGTGAACCTCATCGATGACACAGAACTCAAGCTCAGCATGGCTGTGAAGTATAAATGCCATGACATCATCATCAACGTGAGTTCTGATTCGGTTCTGAATTGGGTTTGTTGCTTGTAGAATCTGAACATGACGTTCTGTGTATCTGCTGTGTGTTTTATTCGTTCAGACGTACCGGGACCTGAAGGACCGGCAGCAGCTGGTTGCATACGGAAGAAAGCTGGAGCGAGACTCTGTTGAGTACAGGAAAATCCAGGAACTCCTCAATAATGTGGTAAGAGCAAGACGTCCGCCATTTCTGACTCACCTTCTGGTTCATGGTTGTCAAACAGTGCCAGTAGGTCACATGGTGAGGTTTCAGGATAAAGAGGAACTGCAGTATTTGTCAACGCCTCATACAAGAGTCTTAAACATGCACTCAAACATGCTTGTGGCAAAACTTCCATCAAATTATTGTGACTGATGAAATGCTTTCTGTCTAAACAGCTGCATTAAACTTTATCCATGATAGAAATGTAATTTAAGCACCAATTTAATGAAACCATGAGACCAAAAGTTAAGCTAAGAATGTAGAATAACACTTTAATCTGTTTCTAACATGCCTGTACGGGTACATGTGTGTTTTATATGATTTTTGATGGTTTTTGATAGTTAGTTTAGTAAACTAAAATATCATTTTTCTCTCCCTCAGCAAATCAGATGGAAAAACTGACGAGAATCAACACAAATATGTCACCATTGAAACGTTTTACAGACGATATCAGACATAAATGACATAAAACCATCATACCGCTGCGTTTCACAGACGTCGTACAGTTAAAGACTGAGAAAACGTTCCTGCAAATGTATCAGAGGAACTCGGTGACTGTAAATCTGACAAGTGTTCTGCTGCTGACTGTACATAAACATTATTTCAACGTTTTAAAAGAAACATCAGTGAATGTAACATATTCTGTCTCTTAAAGCCTCACTTTTTTATTTGCTTGTGTGTGAGTTTATAAGCATTCCTTATTCACTGATATTTGTTTATATATGTTATAAATGAAACAATTGTTTAATCACTCTGGTAAATATGGGACTAAATCTTTGTTTATAAAGATGCTTAAAGATGTTTGTTGTTTTTTAATTGCTTAACACAGTAAAGTTCTCAAAATGATTTTATCCAACCACTGCATGTAAATAAATGTTGACTGTAGTTCAACATAAGATAATAACATCATATAAAACATAAGATAATAACATTATCTGTTATTATATATTTTGATACTTGAACTTTAGTTTAAAGATAAAGTTTAGACTGATAAAAACACAACAGAGCAGAAATACTCCTTATACAGGTAAAACTGACTCCTGCTTTGTGTTAATAGATGTTTTAAGAGATTAAATGTGTGTTTATCTGTGTAACATCCGGAGACTAAATAAATCAGTGGTGAAACAGCAGAAATGCGCCGGTCACGTGACTGTAGTTACAGTCGCAGCGCATGGATGCGTGAGACTCGTTACATGCGGATCTAGTGCAGCTGCGGTGGGACTTAAACTGCGTGTAAAGGTACGAGTCTCACCATCTTATAATAATATAATATCATCTTATGCAAGATATTCATCACTGTACGTGTGTGTTTTAATAACCTGTAGTTTTAAATAACAGTTATTATCACATAAATCTTTGTGCATTTCTGTGTCGTATCTCGTCTAAACAAAGAAGTCGTAAATATTTAATGCATTTGTCACTTTCATTTAGACTCAAATGCGTTTTGCGTTCTGGGGTTTATAATGTATTTATAATATTCATTTCAGATAATAAAAATGAAATGCATGGCTTTTTTGTTCTGTCGTTGCGTTGTTGTTTTTATTAAAAAGAAACTTTTCTTATATGCCTAAAAACATTCAGACAAATTCATGCAGATGCAGCTGAAATATGGTGTCGGTCTCATATAACGCATGTGAAATATCTCACACCGACTTATTCTTTGCATTATTAGCTCATTTTCCAGAGAAGGGAGTGTTTGTTTCTTCAGGCAGTGGGTGGCTTAGTGGTTGTTTAAAGGTTTCTCAATAACCTTTAAACAACCACTGATTTCTCTCATTCTGCTTATTCACAGATGTGGGTTTTCAGTCTGTTTCTCAGTTCTTCTCCATTTCCATCCGATCTTCAGCCATGATGGACCCACGTCCACAGACCGTCTCCAGCTGGACAAAGAGAAAAGGTGTGTGTGTGTGTTTTGTTCTGAACTAGTCGGTTGCCCACTTTCCCAATAAGTTAAATAAAATCATGCTGGATATATTTGTCGTAAATAATTCAGTTGCTCTGTTTTGTCAATCACAAGACAAAAATATTGGTTGTGAAAATGATGCAAATGGCAAAAATGGCAAATACTGTTCAAATATAAAACATAAAAGCTTATTTGTGTGTTTTGTTTTGAAGTATAAAACGCTACTAAAACTTTTAAATGTACATTTAATTTAACAGGTTGTTTTTTCCTATTAAAATGTGAAACAGAGGACCACAGTTTAAATGCACTTCTTATATTTGTGTCAATAACTTTATTTTATCCTTATTGTTTATTTCTGTTTCTCTCTGTTGTAGATTTCAGAAATGATGCATGAATCCAGTGTTGGGACTGGAGTAAAGATGAATCAGTCCGTGTCCTGCGAGGTGTCGTATAAAGATGACAGGATTCCTCTAATGGTTCTTTACATTGTGGTGTTTGTCATCGGCCTGCCGGCCAACGTGGTCACCATCTACCTAACGCTCCACCAGGTGTGTCGCAAGAACGTTCTGGGTATCTACCTGCTGAGCCTGTCCTTGTGTGATCTCACCTACCTGTTCACGCTGCCCGTGTGGACCATCTACATCAACCAGAACCACATCTGGCCCTGGTCTTCAATGGCTTGTAAAGTAACCGGCTATGTTTTCTTCAACAACATGTACATCAGCATATTTCTGCTGTGCTGTATTTCCATCGACCGGTACGTGGCAGTGGTGTACGCCATTGAGTCCCGCGGTCTTCGCCAAAAACGGATGGCTGCCCTCGTGGTGTTTTCTGTGTTCCTAGTGGTGGGTTTGGGTCACCTTCCCGTCTTCATCATGTCGGAGGGTGATGCGGCTGAGGGGAGCGGCCGTTGTTTTGAGCCGGGCCAGAGCACGGCGACGGTGACGGGTTTCAACTACGCTCGCGTCTGTATTGGGTTCTGCGCTCCTCTGGCCGTCCTGATCTTCACCAACAGAGCCATTCTTGCCAACGTCCGGGTCAGCACCGGCCTCCAGCCCCAACAGAAGAAGAAAGTTTGTTACCTGGCTGTGGCCGTCGTGCTTTTGTTTTTGGTTTGTTTTGCTCCTTATCACATTATTTTGCTAATACGTGCCGCTGCCTATCATTTCCCCGAGCTGCGGCAGAACTGCCGCTTCCAGCAGCGTGTCTACATCCCCTACAAAATCTCTCTGGGCCTGTCCACCTTCAACAGCGCCGTTAACCCCGTTCTGTACGTGTTCTCAAGTAATAACATCCGTGAGGAGATCAGAAGAGGCATCGCCTCACTGTGCAACAAACTCACCTTGTTGAGTCCCTCAACACACAGCAGCCAAAACAACATGCAGAGCTCCAAAAGTAACTCGGACCCCGTCGCCACAAAGGGGGGTGAAATGAGGACAGTTTTCCCCATTTCATGCTAAAAACATTCATTCATATTAGTTTCTTGACTCTTCAACGCTTGAGCCAGAAAAGCAAACCAGTTGTGGAAAATGTTGTTTCGTTTCGTGTACAGAAGTGTTTTGTAGGAGCTTGAGCTTGAGACATTTCCTACACCTCTGTGGTATTTTTACTGTCATCTCAGAAAATTGCCCAACACCTTATGAAACAAAGAATTCCCCTTTAGTCAGGAAGAGGCGTTTGATTGACATGAAAGATAAGCAGGAAATGCTTTAATGTGGCTAAACAGACGAAAACAGACAGACGAGAACAATAACAGACACAAAGCTTAGATTCCTTCATTTATTCATTGTCAGATATGTAATAAAACGCGTTTTTATTGTGATTTATTGTGTATCGTTGTCGACAGATATGCCCTTTTTGTATTGACAGCACTATTTAACTTTTTATAGTTTTAGCATTTTTAACAGATTAATATGTCGAAAAACTTAATGCATATGATTATATAGAATTTCATAATTTAATTTTCCATATTAAATAGTCTTTTCATTATGAGTTTGTCATTTTCTTTGAAGTCGTGATTCTTGTAAACATCTAATATTTGATGTTGTACAGATTTTAGCGCTGATGTTTAAATCAAAGTTCAGTTCGGACAGTTTGGTCTCTTTAAATTTTGTAGTTACAGACTGACTGAAAATGATCAAATCTTACAGATATTTAATATAATTCACAGGCATGCATGAGATTGAACCATGAGTCAGTGATGTGTTGACCTCATTTAAAATATGTGTGGTTGCAGAAAAGGTGATAGCAGTTTATAAATTTGCAAGAAAAGACAAAAGGATCATCGGAAACTGTTGTGGTAATGCAGCGATAGATCATCTTCTCACACTTTTGAGCTCAAAAATGGGTCTGTCACACAATATTCTCACGCACCAGACAACCACACAGCCACCCTGTATGTCTGATGTCTGCAACACACGCTTACTGAATAATTCACCTGATCATCAGCGCTCTCTGATTGGCTCCTCAGTCAATCGTTTAGTAGCCATCAGCTGTGCTCAGCCAATAGAAACCCAGCAGTACATCAGGGCATCAGTCTGAGACAGACTGTCTGTGTTTTAACAGCATAACACCAGAGAACTAAAACAGTCCTGACATGGCGCTAACCACACACTGACCTCTGAGCAAATGAAGGTTAGGGTTTGGGGTGTAAAAACTGTGGTTAGCTGTTCTTGTGTGGTAGTATTTTGAGGTGAGCTCTTCCAGTCATAATTTCCACTGGCTGTTGCGTCACACATCAGCTAGTATTAGACATGTGAATGACAGATGTTTCTGTGAATTATGATTCATATGGTATTTGGCTTGTGAGGTCAGAGAAAGTTCCTATTATATATTTTATAATTGACATCTTAGACTAAATCTAGGTCAGTGAATGAATTGCACCGTGACTGTTTGATTTTCTTCCAGCTTGTGGTTTTCTAAATGTAATGAATCTTTTATTATGAAGCCATTTCCTTTCGTTTTTTACTCTTTTAGCATCTTTGATAGTTTCTGCTATAGCTGTGCTATTCCTCACATGTGAAATATTAATGAATAAACAAGAGGCGCTTTAGAACCAGAAACAATATCTCTCTGTTATCTTCACTTTACCCATCCTTTCTTTCCCCTATTATTTATAATTCTTCTTATTATTTGTTGATTTATTTATGCATTATTCTTATATGTCAGTGTCCATTTGCTAAGCAAATTCCATTCAAAACACAGTGTGGTTTTCTGCATCTGAGTTAAAAGTTAAAATAATGTAGAATGAAGGTGGACTTTTGTATTAAAAGAAAAGAGACAGTATATGTTAACAAAACAGATGGAAACATAAACTGGAGTTACTTAAATCTTTCTCTCTTTCCATCGTACTGCCACCTACATCCTCAGCGCCACCTGCTGCTCTTCCTGTGAATTTATAGCCACTCACTGCAAATCCATCCGTTTCCCATAAACGCCCATGTATGAAAAACTTTTCATTTTACTCTATTGTAATCGCTATAAAAATCTGAGAGCCCACCTGCACCACAGCTCGAGTGGTCTTACAAATAAAGCGTCTCAGCCAGCTCAGATGTTTTTAAAGAAGACTTGGATTCATTTATCTTTCTTCTTTCTTTTTGCGCAGGAAAGAAAGTGACTCGAATGATCCAGGCTTCAGAGTCTTGGAGGGTAAGTCGAGCTTAACATTTACTGATCCACCCCAACACAGTTACGTGGGCTAATGTTACTCACATACAGGTAGTGGAAATAAAGAGCTTGACACAAATAACTTTTTAAACATCATACTTTTGTTATTATCATTATGCATGTTTTATAAGACTATATTTATATGCATGGATTTATAGGATTAAACGTTTCATCACCTTACAGGACCATGTTATATATAAAGATGAAGTTTTTTAAAGTAAAGTAAAAAGAAACTCTCCAGTGTGAATGTTTGAATTACACTGAAGTAAATTCCAGGATATATAATGATTTTTAAAGCTCATTTATATTATATAATAATATATAATATATTATTCTCTATATATATCTCATTATAGATATACACTCCATAATCTGTGTCCAGGACCTGCAGCTTCAAGTCCATTAAATCAGAAGTCAGTAACATCCCTGTATGTCTGTCACACTGCGTTCGCTCAGGAGATTCAGGTATTGACAGATGGTCCAGGCATTACCCACAATCATGTTCTCACAGCCCACTTTATGTTGGCTGAAAGCCTGTACACACACACACACACAAACACACACACACACACACACACACACACACACACACCCACACACACACACACACACACACACACACACACACACAAGAAATTTGTGTTCCAGCTGAACGTAACATAAATGTTTTTATTTTCTGGGAATGTAAATGTTTTAGTTTTGTCTCTTATAATATTAAAAGCAATAATTCACAGTTTATAGTTTTGGGATTAAACTGTCAGAAGATAAATATAAGAGGGTGACAAACACAACAGAAAGAAAATCTTTCTGATACACAGACTTTTGTATTTACAGATTCATTAACATTCTTCACTTTACATGTATAACTGGATAATTGTACAACATTTTCAACAGTTTCTGTTTTTACAGGCGTATCCAAAACGATGTTACTTTTCCTTCCTGTGGTCAAAACACAGCTGGAGTCGTGAGGAATATTTCCAGCCAGTCAGCAGTGGGTCTTCCAGCTCTGTGGCCCTGTTACCCAATTTCCCCTCTCAGATACCTGCACACACACACAC
>JBAJNP010014133.1:0-11313 GCA_036877545.1 Yasuhikotakia modesta | reverse complement strand
AAATGCACAGTTACCACTGAACGCATCACAAGCCACTTTAGTTTGTTTACACGATTAACTGACATCACGGCTGTGACGTTCAGATACTATCCTATGAGAAAATATTCGACACACCCACAAAACCCAGATTACAGCCGGTAACATAAACTAGACTGAAGAGCACCGGAAAGACAACATTTAGTCTCAACAGAGAAGCTCAACCGAGTAAGTAAATTTAGTTACAAGTTCACAAACACTGGAAACCGTCTCACATGTTCAGCGCTGTGACGTGGTGAACCCTACAGTTACGTCATCACCACACAATCACGTCATGTCAATACGCTCACCAGCGACGACACGCCCCCTTTCCTGAAACGCAACAGAGTCGCACGTGTGATGTTTTTATGTAAGACATAAATCTCACACATGCGATGTTGTTTATTACAACGAATAAAAACACGTGTAACTATTACAGACGTGGAGCATAATAACATTAAACTGTTTCACAAACCATCTCAACTTTATACGTGATGCACAAGTAACACGCAGCGGAGAATAACGCGTTTCAGAGGAAACTAAAGGTTGTGTGAAGGTTTCAGGTCAAACCCATCCAGTGAAACTCACCCTGTTTGACACACTTGAGCCGGACGGGGTCTCTGCAGTGTGTGACCACAGCCCACACGTCCCTGACGGTCAGTCCGGCCACGGGGGTGTCGTTCACCTCCAGCAGCAGCTCGTCCTGCTGCACTTTCATCCTGTCCGCTTTCACCTCCCCAATAACGGGGAACTGTCCGTTCTCCGCGCCCCCCCGCAGCTCGAACCCGAGTTTGCCACTCGGACCCCCGGACAGCACAACTTCGTGGACTCGGCTGGTCCAGTGACTTTTCTTCTTGAAGCTCTTGGACATGTTCGGAGTTGTTAGCAGGACGGGGAAGCGACCCACCGCGTCCGGGGAAAGTTACACGATCAGCGGCTGCCGACGGCGAGTCTCCATATCAGCGGATCCTCTTAAAACCGCGGCGCTCGCGCTCACACTGTCTGCTGATCCGGATCTCAGCGATTCGGTTCCGGTCCGACTCGCGACGCGTTTGCGATTCGCTTCACTGTGGAGACAAACTTTGGGAGTAAAACGATCATATTACGTGTTTTTGTAAACATAAATACGTTTAAATATAAATAGATATTAATGCACACAAATAAACATTTACTGCGCTTAGTAAAAATTATAGGAGAGTTCCGTCAACTTTAACAAAAGTTTAGTAACAGTTTTAACAGGTATCAGACTTCATACGAGTCGAGCTGTTATTGACCCGAACCGCCCGGAGAACCGAGTCTCGTAACTGAACCAGAAGACTGACGCTGCGCCGAAACTGGGTCCAAACTGGAAAACGGAGCCGGATGTGATGTGAGGAGGAGGAGGAGAGAAGAGGCGCTGGAGGAAGAAGAAAGTAACGGAACGGCCGTGCCGGAGCGTTTGTTTCCCGTTATGAACGACCGCCGTTCCTCCTCCTGGAGAAACTCAATGAAAACTTTTGTGTTCACTGGGTAACATTTAAAGTGTAACTTTCACAAGTCATTAACTTACATAGTTATATATTTACATCTGGTAGCATATGAGCCAAAGTTTTATAACAATTATCATAATAAAACTTGATATTTTAGATTCATAGTGTGCAAAAATCAATAATTCAATGTACTGGTTGTATTTTTGTTTATCTTTCAGAAATAAACTATTTCTAAAATACCATATCAACATTTCTATCTTTGTTATTATCTGACATTTATTTGCAGACTCTGATGTCCTGAGCAAAATTTGTGACATAACTGAGATCTCATGTGACATCACTGGAGTTTTGCCTCAATAATAAAATTCATTTTTCTGTGCATTGAATCTTATTGCTGCCCAGGAGAATCAGCTGAGATCTTCTGCAAAGAACTGAAAGTGATTGTAATTCACGGCTCTGAAGCATTTTTATCCTGAGCCGTGTTTGTGTTCTTATTGCTGTATTAAAGGATCAGGTTTTCAAGTAGATTAGTTACAGAACAACATGAGATCATTTTACGAACAAATGAGGTTGAAACGGAGCCGAATAAGTTTTAAGTTATTACTTGTTTTGTTGTAATCCATCTTCAAATAAAACACACGCTTTTAAGTCTGCACTTAGTCTTCCAAGAGAGTTCCCTCAAGTCACTTGAAAAATATTAGCTTTTAACTCCATACTGGAAACAGATCTCTTCATCTGCAGCACATATATGCATGTATAAAACTCTCAACTTTTATCATCATTTTTATTATAAAAACAAACTCAGAAGTTTTCGGTAGCTTTAAGGTTTCCTTCATATAGACAGGAATGTTTTGGGATAATGTTTGGACAACGTTATGTAAAATAAAAAGAGCCACTGCTGTGATCTTTAACCCCAGAGACAGTCGCAGCTTTCTGCATTCCGGCGATGGGAGTATCTGAGCGAGGGAGGGAGAAATACACAAAAAGAGGGAGCGGGTGAGCAAGAGGAGGTGTTTTTATAAGACGGGGAATGTGCAAAGAAATTGTTTGTCAGGAGGATTTTAAACAAATGTAGGAATTCCCTGAACATAGCAGGAAAATTGAAGAGAGTTGTGGTGGTTAAACGGACGTCATATTAGCCTGTGTTCTGGACACACAGATTTCAAAGCATTTCTAAACTACACAAAACTTTAAATGTTCATTTATGTTAATTCCTGTGTGTTTCTGCATTTTTTTAAGACTTCACATGTTTATTTATTCTTTGAGGTTGACTTATGTAATTTTTGTTTGCCAAGAAACCCATCATTTTCACTCTGTGCTCAGACATCCTTACGCTAACATGCAGCTTGGTTTCAAGAAATGTTCTTTTTGGAGCGGGAACAGTTTCTGAAAAATTCGATTTTTTACAAACGACCCCTTCATAAGAATGAAGCAACAATAGCAAAGCCAATTTCTCCCACTCTCTGCCCTCATTGTGGGTCAGAACTTTGTTTTTTTACATGTCCTCTGCAAAGGGTCGTTTCTGCTCGTTCCAAATCTGGTTTATGTTCACACCCACACTTGCATACTTTCATCCAACCTAAAAAATATAGCGCCTGTAGAAATGAGAGGCTGCACCCGGCTGTACATCAGAGAGCAGGTGGCCTCTCCAAACAGGACAACAGAGTCAGAGTTCCAAAACCTGGAGGAAGCAATCTTTCCCACAATGCACTTCACCAGATGGGTGCACATTGGCCCTGACGGCAATGTCGCCGTGGGGACCGCAGCATATTGCTAGGCAACGTGATCTAATGATTATGACGGGCGTAATTGCGAGCCAATTTACAGCCATCCAGAAGGGAAGAGGCAGATCTGGTGGTTGGAACAGGGATGGACGCAGGTAGGAAATGTTATTAGCTACTCACAGTCATTTGGGAATCTAATTCAATTGTTAAGTCTGATGTCACGCATCATCCGGGTCCAAACGCTCCGGGTCCAATCGGATTCCATTAGCAAACAACAAACAAAACTAATACACACTTCAGATGTGCTATAAAACAACACAAAATCAGGAGTGTAACTTTATCTCCATACTGAAACCTCAGATGGTCAGACTGTTAAATATTGGCGTCCAGTGCAACCCGGGTCTGTTGACTGACAGTTGTGAAATATGGACACAATGTTATTTAACACATGAACATTTTTTAAGGGCTAATCGATTATTATAATTAAAAATATTTTTATAATAGTTGTACTGTATATGTCACAAGAAACACTTTTCACATTAAAACATGCAGCACACACAATATTTAAATGTATTTTCTACATGTTTAGCCGCATTAGCAGCGCAGCTGTGTTGATAAATTACCACCTTTAACAACGTTCAAAACACAGACACTGATGTCTGATTCACAAACACGGTTCTGAACAAAACAAATGTTCTCACATCCTAATGAATCTGATACAGCGTTTGACTTCCTTCCTATTCTCCAAATGTACCTAAAGCAATTTAAGTATCCTGAGCACAAAACACGCACACTACTGATGATTCATACTGGAGTATTCAGTGCATTTTAACAATAAAAACTGAAAGACAACGACACTAACTGAAACAGCTATTAAATCTATTAAGACTGACAGACATAACTAAAGACAAACTATTAAAAAAGTTATAACACCACAGACACACACTTTAAAATACACACCGAATAATGCACCATCTGGGCCATATTTGACACACATTCTCTAACTTCTAAGATCTACACAAATGTCACAATGCAATTGTGCAAATTGTGATTCAGGGTAAAGTCAGAGCTGAGATGTTCCTGAGATCTTCAGTTGTGGAGAAGATGAAGGAAACAAAACGGCAAAGTGTCCGTTTGCTTGTGTTTGCAGGTGTTTGCAGGTGTTCAGCTGTCAACAAATAAAGTCTCCAAGCAACAAACGGCAGATAAACGTTCTTTAGCAACTGACTAGCGTTTGTTCTGCAGGTGTGTGATTGTCAACACTGAGCTTTTCCTGCGTTTGACGCAAGTCTCTGCCAACCTTTACTAAACTGGTTTAATCATCATGTAGGAACTTGCGTTTTATTCACGTTTTATAATGTTTAATGTGTATCTGCCTGGTGCCCCCAAAGTTTTGCCATCATAGATTTATGTTTGATGCCTGTTTAATTTAGAGCTGAAAAACTTTTGTTTGAAATGAGTAACTCATAAAAGTGAAATGAGAACTTTTATATTAATAATCTTATTTTTTTTTACTCACCTCACAATTCAGGTTTTGTTCTAATTCAACGATGTCTTCAGCATTGATATGTTGTCTGTCAAACAGTTATATGTTACTCTTACGTTCACCAACACAAACCAATCAAACCAGGCTAAACAATAGAAAATGAAAAATGTCCACTCAGGGGAGAGAAATGAGCTCTCAGGGGAGAAAAATGAGCCCTCGGGAGAGAGAAATGAGCCCTCGGGAGAGTTTATCTGAGAAACACACGACAAAGTGCCACCCAAACATTAGCGACATGACACGCTTTCAGAAAGGCTTTTAACTGCGTTTAAACAGAGCTTTTAAGAGTCTCTCCTTTCCTCTGAAGCACTTTAGATAAAGTCTCAGGATGGAGTAAGTTACTACACACATCCATCATAATGGTGGCAGCTGTGACATAGAGGCAAACTGGCTGACAGGATCCAATCACCTGTGATGGGACTCACAGTACGTGTCACAAGGGTTACTGGTCTCTCTCAGGAGAGTTGATGCTTGTTTGGGATCTGATGTCTTCATTCTGCTACCGTTCTCAGTGGCCCTTTTTTCCTAGTGGCAACATTTAGCACTCTGTGTAAATCCAAATTAGCCATTTTATAGTGTCATAAAGGAACAATTTACCCCAAAATTATAAAGAGTATTATTGTGGTGTTTCACTCGTCCTCGTCTTGTTCCCAACGTTTATTTTTTCTTTTATGAAACACAAAATAGATGCTTTGCCAACCGCTGCTCTGCTGTACATATAAAAATGAGTGAAACAGATGCTGTCATGCTCTTAAACAAACACAACGTGAAACTTATTAAATGATCCTTAAGATTTTAGCATTAAACCACAGGTGAAAATTTCATCTGAGGAACAGAGTCAACAGAGACGTTTACATCATTTGACAGCTCAAGACGCGAGACACCAGAGAGGATTAATTCATTATTAGTTATTGCATGTCTTCTGAATTATGAGCGCTTTCATTTTCCTGCTCCTTCAGAACCGAAGTCACACCGAATTGTTTTATGAAGCTTTTGTGTTCTTTTGAAGCTCCTAAAGTCAGTCCCAGTCCTCTGCTAAGACGAAAAACTTTCATTTTTTATTAAATCTCTGTTGTTCTGAAGAACACAGAAAGCCACAGGGGTTGTGTAAGGGCAGCAAATAATTACTAAATGTACTTTTCTGAGTGAACCAAACCTTTAACAGAGCATGTGGTTTTTTTACCTCATCGGGGGGATTCTAACGCATGACTGACAGTAGGACACCGTCCTGGTCACACTGTACACTGATGAAAAGAGCGAGTGAGGAGTATTTCTATAAAACACTCTCACCCATCAAAAGTTCTGTAATGTTCTCTATAGTTGTTAACATGGTGCTTAACATTCTGAGTCCTCAACAGCTTCTGTAAAGCTTTTATATCACACACACGTTGGAGCGGTTATGTAATACTCCTACTTCAGTCACACACACACACACACACAGATGTACAGTCACACACACACAAACACACAGATGTACAGTCACACACACACAAACACACAGATGTACAGTCACACACACACATGTACAGTCATAAGATATAAGAACATATTTATCTCACTTTACGAGTAACAAACTCACAACTTTTAAAACAAAATAAATAAATAATAGATAAATTAAAGTTTAACAATGTTAAACACAGTAGCAATTTACCACATATATAGCAATTAGCAATAACAATTTAGGTTTGATTTAGTTTATATTGAGTTCAATGTTTTGGTGGGACACCGTCTACCCGCCCAAACAGACGAGTCKGGACTGAAAGCGACACAACATTTAACAAGCAATAAACCTCTAGCAAAAATCTTCAGTTTGTGCCTTAAAACACRTCTTTAGAAACTGTAAACCACGACTTCTCAGAACTTATTTTACAAAACTGCCATCCACACACCTCACAAGAGTTCATCATATAAACCCACAGCAACAAAAATGTTATTATATCAATAAATAAAATAATCTTCCGCCAAACAATGTAGTTCCTCAGAAACAGCAGCACACAAGTGCAATGGGGCAGTAACACTGATAAGGTCACGGCTTTGAGCCCGGCTGTGTCCAAAATAGCCCCCATACCTTCATTCCCTCTGTTACTACACTAATGTGGTCCTCTTGAGGGAGTGAATGAAAAACGAGTGAATTCGGACACTTGAGTGCACTAGAAGAGCTGTAGATGTCTCCTGCTGAGACAGTAGCAGTTAACTATCGAGTGTACATCAGTACACTGCATTCAGTTCAATAAGTGCCCTCAGTTACGTTTGCTATCATTTTGGACACTTCAAAATAGCCGTTCTCTTAAAATAACCACCATTATTAAACAGTATGGGGGCTATTTTAGACACATAATCATGGGCACAATATGCTTTATAATGGTAATTATGCGTGACAGTGCAGCACTTATCGCATAATTTAACACAATACTTTATCTGAGCCGTTTTATTTTACCCCACAGCTTTGGCATTAAATGACCACAACCCTCTTCACACTTAATGCAATTTGTGTTACTTATAAACAAAACTCATACTAAACGGTATAAAGCTATTTTTAACTGGCAGTGATTGAGACGCTCCTGCGTCCAGACAGAGAAGTTCAAACGTTCCTGGCAAAGAATGACTAAACAAACAACAACATCAGTGAGACCCTGTGATGCTGTAAAGGCAAAACATCCTTAAATCCAACATCTTCAGTCTCAGAATAAACCAGTTGATATTTTTTACTCCCTGTGGAAAAACTTTTCTCGAAATATTCCGACGTTAAACAGGTTTGTGTCGGCTGTCCTATATTAACCTGAAGCTCTGTTTAAATGTCATACATGCACAAATGAACCAGCCTTTAGCTGTCAGCTGTCAGCGTGAGAAATGGTTAAACCATCGATAACTTGTTAAACCATCTAGTTGAGTGGTTTTATCTGCTTGGCTGTTATCTGAGCCGTTTGCTCTCTTTACACCCACCGTCATGTGAGCCGTTTCTCCCTGGACACTGAAATGAAATTATTTCATATGACCCAGATACTGAATTGTGTTCTGGTCTCTCTGCCTGCAGCTGGACCCGGTTCAGCTAGACGGCGTCCCCTGCTGTTACACAAGCAGAATGACACATAAAACACACCATCATTGTCTCTACTAACGTCTGGTTTTACAGATATAGCAACAATAAACAGCTGCTGGCCAAACAAATAAATGCACACAGAAAACTGAAGCTTATTTTAACATATAAAAGAAGAAAGAAGAAATAAACCACAGACGTAAATATGTGAGGAAATGACATTTCTGGTTGCCTGGGTAACAGTCAGTTATCACATGCTGTATAATAGTTTAGCAGTTATTATACAAATATAGTGATTCATTAAAAATAATGAATGAAATGGCCAGAGCTTTAATAATAATGTTAAATAAGGGTTACATGTAATAAACAAAAGTTATTTAAGTGCCTTTACCCTCAGAAGACATGACAGAGAGAGAGAGAGAGAGAGTGAGAGATACAGAATATAACAGCGTGACAGATTACATCGTTTCTGCCCGTCTATAGCCTCACATCACAGTTAAATCAACCAATCAGCTTTCTCTCCCTCTGCGGCTCATTAACATATTCATTTTCATTCACTGCAAACGTCTGTGACTGAGTACATGTGTCAGACTGAATAAGGAGATCAGTCACTGTGTGTGTGTGTGTGTGTGTGTGTGTGTGTGTGTGTGTGTGTCAGACTGAATAAGGAGATCAGTCACTGTGTGTGTGTGTGTGTCAGACTGAATAAGGAGATCAGTCACTGTGTGTGTGTGTGTGTGTGTGTGTGTGTTACATAGATAAGGAGGTGAATGGAAACTCCCTACCTGTCTTATGACACACACATAACATACTTTATCTGACAGGATTCCCGTATCCTTGTGTGTTTCCCGTCATAAAATCCTCGGTGATATCACTCAGTACGAACACAAATGAGGAGCTTTAAACACTTATTTCAATATTACTGGCTGGATATAGTTCATTCAAGAATATATCCATAATTAGAAATACAGCGCAATGATAAATCGCTCTCAGCACAATTCCCATTATCACAGATCAGATATGGTCTGTCCCGAGCGCACATATTTTAATTCTCTCCGAACCGTCTCCACGGAACGTCCTCGGAATGCCAAACATCATCAATGCTTAAAACATCATTTCCCCAAAGATCTCTCTTTTCTTAGAAAGGGCAAAGCACAGAGGGGCTAGTTTAAAGCCCCCTTTCCTGCCCTGCTGTTAGGTTGTAAAGTTTATATTAAACTGAAAAGTGTAGTTTACCCAAAGCACGGAATGTCTGTTTCCAGATAATGTCCTCTCAGTTTTCCTAACGTTGAAGGATGTCTCGGCAAACACGGATAATTGAAAGTTTAATTAAAAACACAACAGTTGATTAATGACTGTGGCGGCAGGAGCTACAAAAACAAAGCTGTACCTGGCTGGTGCCGATATTGGAGACATCAGCAAATAAAACGTTGCAGAACTAACTAATTTTACCGAGTCATTAGCTCTGTTTCAGGACCCAGTGAGTCGCTATGCTGTCTATCCTACATAGACAGCAATCGTAAGGCAGCACAATAAACACTCCCTTTTTAATTAGATCGCACAGCTTTTCTGTATTGAATGCTATATACGTGCATTTATAATCATCATTTGCAATGCATTCTGGGATTGCTTTGCCCTAGACCGTGGCCCAGAGAATGAATTTTGTTCGCCTTAAACGCTGCCTAAATAGACAACCCGCTAGATTTTAGAACAGAGCCAATGTAATGGTTTCAGAGTCGACGCCATACTACATAATTGAGTTTCAGGTTTGGTAAGCAAAGCTTTGTAATACAGATTGACAGTGAAGCATTCGCTAAGAGAAACGTGAACTCTAACATGACGCCCTGCTGTTTCCTACAAGAATATTCCTCTTTCTCTCTGAAAACTGCATCCCCTGAGTGAAAACACAAATAAGAGATTTATGAAAATCAGACGCAGTCATGCTGCAAGTCTGAAGACAGACAGAAAAACACAGAGACTTTCTGAGGATGAAGCCGCAGTTGGATCAGATGTAAATGTTTATATAACAGTATAAGGTCTTATGAATAAAACGTTTGTTAAAGTGACGCTTTACACACAAACGCTGCGAGCTACGCAATGCGCGGTTTCATGCATTGTTGAAATGCGCCCCCTCAGATGAAAAGCTTTAGTGGCGATTAATCTTTCACATCTATCTGGAAAATCTAATCAAAATGCAGAGGAACGAACATTTGTAGCTGTTATACACAATGTCATGTGACTCAAAATTTGCTTTCAATATAATAGAATATTAAGATAATAACATATTCATTTTTATTCATTATTTGTTTTGTTGAACATGTTATTTAATACTTAAGTAATTTATGTCATTATAATATTAACGTAAAATTTTTGCAATTTTTATGTTACATGACATAACAGGTTACATTTATTAGTGACCCATTTTCAGAATTTGTCCTCTGCATGCTAACCTGAGTTAGTGCACACACACACACACACACACACACACACACACACACACACCTGCAGGTCCACCAGCTCTGTAACCATCAGACCAGACCTGCCTCTCAGTTACACTTTATCTATATTATACAGTAATTATACCTCCTTATGTAATGAGTTCAACACCACCAGTAACTCACATACATAACTGGTACAATAGGACCACATGCTAACAATGTTTTGCCTGGCATTCATGTCTGTGTTTGTGTACTTACATACTGTATGTTTCTATAGCAGCTTTGGTAATGCACTTTAACATTTTGTTTATGTGTCAACGGCTTCACACCTTTTACTGTACAGTAGACACAACACAGCTATAGCTTATGAAATCATGTCAAGTTATCAGTGTGTGGAATATGTTTGAGAGACATCAGTTTGTTTAAGATGCAGAGGAAGAAAGTTTTGAAACATGCAGAGGAAGTTTGTCTCTGTCGCTCCGACTCATCTGAGCAAAGATGTCGAGATATGGGTTTCAAACATCTCTGTCTCTCTGCTAACTATACAATCTCATGAATTTAAATAACTGGACTGTAACTAACTACAGATTAATCCAGAATACAGTTATTGGCCTAGGTTTGTTTTTTAATTATTCTAAATTGACAAATTCTTTACTTTGGTTTAAGTAAACAGAGAAAACTAAAATCCAAGATGGCCAGCAAGCCTCTAGTTCCACTGCCATGACAGACAAAGAGCAAGAGTCTTAACTTTAACAATCTTAACTGAGAGATAATGCAAAAAAGACATTTTTTGTCACAGAGTAAGAACCATCCGTCTGTCAGACATACACACTGCATGATTCTGAAAGATGACAAGAGATCTCTCTGAGTCAACGGCTGTTTCCTGTGTGTGTGTGACTCAAAGATGGAGGGATAATTATGTACCAAAACAGCAGCTGGAGAGAAAGCGAGACAAAAGCAGGGGAAATATCTACATCATACATCCATTAACACTGAGAAAGACAAAGGTCTTCAGGTACCGATTATTCGTTTAATGTCATATCTGTGATTGTGAAGTTACTCAAGGACGTCACACACACACACACAC
>JBAJNP010014132.1:0-11314 GCA_036877545.1 Yasuhikotakia modesta | reverse complement strand
TTCCTTCCCACAGACTTCCCACTGAGGTGCCTTGATACAGCACTCTGGGAACAGCCTATTCGTTCAGAAATTTCTTTCTGTGTCTTACCCTCTTGCTTGAGGGCGTCAATGATGGCCTTCTGGACAGCAGTCAGGTCGGCAGTCTTGCCCATGATTGCGGTTTTGAGTAATGAACCAGGCTGGGAGTTTTTAAAAGCCTCAGGAATCTTTTGCAGGCGTTTATTAGTTGATTCAAATGATTAGGTTAATAGCTGGTTTAGAGAACCTTTTCATGATATGCTAATTTTTTGAGATTCACAGTTGTGTGTAAAGAATATTTGAAAGTCTAATGTTTATCAGTACATTACAGAAAATAATGAACTATCACAATATGCTAATTTTCTGAGAAGGACCTGTATATGTGTGCTAAATCAATGTTTTACAATGATTTAGAGTTCCCTAAATAATTGATTAATCCTGATCCTAGTAAGGGGGGCCTGACTAAAACAAAGAGAATGCAGAGAAACTGATAACGTCAGAAACGGTTTATTCCAAAAACAATCGAAAACAAAAACATAGGCACACCCCCCCCCAGAAGGCACGGCCTCGCATCAAAGACAACTGGAAGGGGGGCAGACATAGTCCCGGGGGAGGCTTGGGCGGAGGCCAGATTTCCCAGAGGAGGAGAGCACAGAACCAGGGAGGAGCCAGAGGGAGGAGCCAGGAGAGACCCAGGAGTGAGCCAGAATGCCAAGATGAACCCTCCGGGGCCAGGGAGGAGCCGGAGGAAGGAGCCAGGGGAGACCCAGTAGGTAACCAGGATGACGGAAACCTTGAGAAACCCTCCGGGGCCAGGGAAGAGCCAGCAGGGAACCAGGACGGAGATCTTGGTGGAAGGTGCCAGGTAAGAGCCAGCAGGGAGCTGCATCAGGAGGAGCCAGTGGAGACCCAGGCCACAGCCGTAATGGCCACCCCCTGCGTAGTTGAAGGAGGTAGCCCTGGAGGAGGAAGGACTGACGGGGGGGGCAGGCCAACAGAGGCAGAGCCGGTGATGGAGCCCGAGCCGGTGATGGAGTCTGAGAAGTCAATGGACTGCCAAAGAGCCGAGGTGACAGAGGATCTGGAGGGCCAAAGTGCAGCAGGTGGCACCGGCGACAGAGATGGAGACAGGGATCCGGAGGGCCGCAGTGGAGCCAGTGCACCAGAGGATGGAGAAGGAAGCTGGAGGAGCTAGGGAACAGACAGGACCGGGCGGAGACGAGGGAGCTAGGGGACATGGAAGAGCCACAGGGTCGGAGGGCCGAGGTGGAGTCCAGGATGCTGAGGTTGGAGGAGGCAAGGAGGAATCCAGACCCAACACCACTGGCGGCTGGCAGACCTGCGGCTCACCCACTGCACAGGTAGTAGGCTGAGGGTGAGCTGTGGGGCTGTCAACGGATAGCGGTGTAGATACAGGAGCATTACAAAAAAAAACAGGATAGTCCAATGGAGGGTGGTTTGTTAAACTTCAGGGGTAGCAACACAGTCACAAAAATCAATGAGGTCTAGTGCAAGCTCACCCTCAGCGGAAGTGCAGTGAGCAGAGCTTTGGATATTTCCGCCAGCATCAGGAATCTGGCGGTATGGTCCTCGAGGGGATGCTCCTCCTGCTTGAGCATCAGGAACGTTGGGTCCAACCACGGGTCGTATGGCATGTTTGCCTTAACACCGTGGAACAAAACAAAACTAAATTAAAGCTGCAAGCAGCAATAAGCAGGACCTTGCACCTGTGCCACCTCCACCCAGTGCCACCTCCACCCAGCGCCACCACCACACAACACCCAGCGCCACAAACACGTGTCACGACCAACGTTCCTAGGCCTGAGATAAAACGCCTTTTACTTCATGAAAAAACAAAATTTTGGCAGCCTGCCCCAGTCGTGTTCTTACACTAAAAACTCAAACGCTTCGCAATTTAACATCGCAAAGGCCTTAAGATGAGAATGACACCAGCACTAAGTTGATCGGATAAAAACTCTAGGAGTTCGTTAAAGTACGACGCGTGGAATTTGTCAAAAATAATAAAAATCCAGATTTAATTAAAAATAAATAATCGTCTGTTGGGATTAGAGGTTTGCTCCAAGAGACTTTGTATAATGAATTAAAGTGTTCTATGAGCCTACCAAATTTGGTACATGTATGTTAACCATAGTGCCCGGGGCTGGTTTAGGTGGCGCTATGGAGCCATTTTGCTCCGACTAATTTCAAAACATCTAAAACACGCCGAGTTCCGATGGGGCTGGTGCGTGTGCAAAATCTGGTGAGTTTTCGTGCATGTTAATACCCTCAAAAGTGCGATCAAAGCGGGAGAGGAATAATAATAATAAACAACACAGAAACAACAGGGTCTTCGCACGCTTAGTGCTCGGTCCCTAAAAAGCGGTTTAAATACGCTCTTACTGTTATGGTCGGTTATTCTGTCACGGGCTGCGGCGTGACTAAAACAAAGAGAACGCGGAGAAACGGAGATTATAACGTCAGGAACGGTTTATTACAAAAACAATCGAAAACAAAAACGTAGGCACATCATTACTTACATACGTAAAGACGTCACGACGATAACCAAACATGAAACCACCACCACGAACAACTTACATGAGGAAGCAAAACAACAGAACAGGTGAACACAATAACTAAAACACAGGTGAGCAAAATTAGAGAAAACGAGAAACAATGGGAGAAACCAAAACATGGGCAAAACCATAAAGTTCAAGGGGGGAGTGTGACAATATAAACTGTTAAGGTTGTTGCAAATTTAATGCAGATGTTAATGAAAAGCAGAGTCTGGATCTTTTTACTTTTTAATGCATGATTAAAGCATTAAAGGCAAATTCAAAAACTACTGTATGCTGTTTAATTTGCAAAAACATTGGTAAAATCAAAACAAAACAATGAACTAAACAAAAAGATCACTATAATACTATAAGGATATGAAAGTAAAGTACAACCAGGCATGGAGTGAAAACAGACACAACGGAATCAAATACAAAATAAAAAACTGTATATTAATTTCAAAACAAGGGACCAGGGGGTATTCCATCAATCTCGCTAACTCCAAATCCTTGCTAACTTCTACAAGCCTTCCTAGTTTTACAAAGAATTCGGTTCCATCACTCTTGCTAACTGGAATCCCAGCTGAGTTATTGGGGTAACACATGCTTCTAAACTAACCTCTGTGTACTGCCTATATAATGCCAAAATTTACAAGCAAAGTTTTACATCTTCTTCTGCATTTATATTTTGGTTATTTAGAACACTTTTTATATTATTAATATTATTATGTAAGTGACGTCTTTTAATCATGTTAGGTTTATAAGAGTCTAACAAATATGACCTGGTCAAAGTAATTCGATAAAAAGAGAAATGGAAATAGCTTGGGTTTCCTCAAAAAATTTCAATGGGTACATTATAAGTTATAATTAATTATAATTCTAAATTATATTATTTTATATAATATATTATTTAAAAACATTTCTTATTACTATTAAGTTATATGAACACTTAAAGTTGCCCTGAAAGGACTCAACAGTTCAGTCATCAGAAGGGCTTAAAACTGACATTTGGAATTGGCAGCCAGTCATCTGGCTGTTCTGAGCTCTTCTTCTGTTGTCTGAGAATAAAAAAAAACACACCAAAACAATTACAAACATCTTGTACAATAAGAAACTGATTAACATGTTTTGGCTTTTCAGTGCTCGAGTTCTTACCAGCTCTCCTTTCATAGATGGTCCAGAAAAGTATAACAGTAGGGGCTGTCACAACTGTGATCTCAATAATAATTATAATCACTATAGCAAAAAGACAGATAGACATTCAGATATAGTTTAAACTGAATCCACTGTAAATGACCTTAACTGTGCTTAAAAATAATATGAGAAAATCAACATTTTCAAAGACATTTCGTACCTCTTAATAATGATCCACCCAGAATCCTACTGTCTACTAAATAAAAAAATATTTGAAAATATAATTATTTGATATTGATAGTTATGATATTGCCAAACTGTTAATTAAACATTATTGTTATTAAACATTGTTATTTGCAGACACATCCGTGTTTAGTGTTTTTTGGAATCTCTGAGTGTGGATCTGTCCTAAATGCATACATGAAATTTAAATGCATACATAATGCATACACATACATTTTAAAAGTTAGTGTAATAGTTGTGGGAGTGATGCAAGTGTGTTTTTTTTAGTTTGTGTCAGTTGTGTCAGGCAAAGGTGGCAACTGTTGCACATAAATTAACTTTTATTAACTTTAATACTAACCTTTGTCTCCATGTTCTGCTCTGTTAGTGAGTTGGGAATGTGTTTATAAATTGTGGGTGAATTATCTGGGTGAAATTTGAATTGTGTAGTTGGGCATTATTTCTTTATTTTGTTGAGTAGATTTAATGTGCTTATTTCTCTTGTTTAATTTATCTTATTTAAGCCATGTATAACTTCAATCAAATGTAATCCTTAACAATGTATATAAAACCTCACACAATTACATGTTTATTGGTTTTCTTACCCAAATACTTGATAGTGTAGCTGGCTGAGATCTTAACTTCAGTTCCTCTAGTCATCTGACATCTCCACTTTTTGTGGTTGTCTTCATTCAGAAGTGTTGTTGTCAAAGTGCTGTTGCAGTGTTCTAGGAAAGACTGTATCTGATATCTGGGGTTTGGATTCAGATTAATACCAGCCTCATTGACCCAGACCAGTTGATATTCCTCAGTAATGAACAAACTTTCACAAAGATAGTCATCAAATGAATAAAAATGACAAGAGAGAGTGACAGAGTTGCCTGGTCTAATCCCAATGTATGTGGATGGTGGTGACACTGAAATAGAAATAAAACACAAATGACACAGCAAATTCACTCTTCTCAGTTAATGTGAGACAAAGGCTGAAACAATACTGAAACACTGACCATGAAGAAAATGCAGATAAACACTTGAGTCTGTATATGAATCCATCTCATTCACACTTTGCCGGCATATGTAAAATCCATAAAATTCTTTTGTGGCATTGTAGATGTTCAGAGAGCAGTCAGACCCCTGACTCAGTCTCTCATGGTCGTTCATCTTTATCCCTTTATTAAACAGTGTAACCGCCATAGAATTACTATCTCTATAATAGATCCATGTTGTTGATGTGCAATTGATTTTAGTTTTATTACAGGGCAGAACGATATTTTCACCATAACTCCCAAACACATGGATGTCTTGCACGCCACTGGTACCTGGTGAATAGTATGTATGCTTATATTAAGGAATACAAAACAACTATTCAATTTAATATAAAAATATTTTAATATTACATTTAATTACATCTTAGTTACTTATTTATTGGTTTATAACTAATCTACTCCTAATTTTTTTTTTGACAAACTACACTAAACTATATCTTATTTACTACAAACCTGACATTATATTATTTTAAATATTTTATACAGATTTATTTACCTGTGAGAAGTAAGTGAAGAATTATCAGGCCCAGCAGATTTATGTTACACTTATTAGCCATTTCTATCTCATTAATCTTTTCCTGTTTTTGAAACCTTCCTGTTAAGTGTCATCAGCCCTTCCTGTGTTTGGTAATATCTTGTTATCAGACAGACAGTCATGACTCGTGACATGTAAATGTCAGTATGAAGATGAAATTTGATCAACTGATCTTAGACTCTGCACATCAACATTTCAGCCGTGTTCCAACCTAATATATCCACCAAGTGTAAAAGTAACATGTTTTGTCAGATATGGTAACCGATACCTGAAATGTGATCTCTGCATTTAACCCACCACTGGTGAGGCGTGAACACACACTGCAAATCATGAACACACACACACATCCGAGGCAGTGGGCACAGGGCAGATATGACTGCAGCGTTGTGGAGCAGTCAGGATTAGTGCCTTGCTCAAGGATCCTTTAGTTGCTACATGTCAGCACTTTCACAAATGTATCATTTTGTTTTGGAAGACAATTATTATTCAACTGGACTCATAAGGGTTAGTATGTTAAAGACCATATCTGTAGCCTGGACAATAAATTGATTGCAATCAGTCTGTATCCACTTTATCTGCATTTTGACATGACACAGCACAAACAGTGTGACAGCATGTACACAGTGATAGTGTTACAAATTGGTTGAAAACAAACCAGTAGACAGTCCAAAGTCCAAAAACCACAAGGAACACAGGAACACAAAGAATACAAAAAAACATGAGGAATACAAAAAACCCACAAGGGATACAGAAAACCACAAGGAAGGCAATACAACACATTGCAACTTCGCTATATAACAGCATGCCAGCAAACAGGAAGTTACCAACGAGGAAGCAGCAGAGGGAGCCCGAGCCCTGTATCTGTCTGTTTGCCCCCTCTGCTGGCCTGACATTACAGATAGCAAAACTGCACAACAATCAGGCACTTTATTGCCATATCAGGAGACTTTAATCATGTTTTTTTAGCCCTACCTACTTTTCACCAGCTTGTAAAATGGTTAACCAGAAAAAATGAAACATTAGGTCTACTATATGCCAATGTCAAGTAGGCTTAGGGTAAGTGTACCCATTAAGCCCAGGCACCATTTAAGCCAACTACCAACTTAGACTTCAAATATAAAAAAAAGGTTTTGTGTTACTTATTATTCTATCAAATCGAACAACTTACTAATGTGTCAGTAATTGTTAAATACCAATCACATTTGTCATTGTTGAGTAAAGCCCAACCATATTCATTCAGTCTCAAGGGGGCTCATTTTAAGTAGTGTTTAGTAGCTGACACTACTCAAACAATGAACGAAAAGGACAGAACATAACCAAAACAAACAACAACGACACCTACAGGAGGGAGAGACCACAAAACATCACACTGTCACGTGCGAGTCGTGAGAGTACCCCCTCCCCATAAGGAATCGCACAGAGGCGGCTCAGGCACCGCCTGACTGGACCTGGACACAGGCTTGAACACCACCGGACTGGACCTGAACATCGCTGGACTACACCTGGGCTCGGGCATGGACTTGGGAACCGCCAGACTGGACTGGACCACGGCCTCAGGCATGGCTAAGCTGGACCGGACCACAGCCTCGGGCATAGCCAGACTGGACCCCGGCTCTGCCGGTCTGGACCCCGGACAGGACTCTGCTAGACTGGACTCAGGCTCTGGGACTGGCTGACTGCAGAGAGCGCTGAGCTTTGGGACTGGCTGACTGGAGAGAGCACTGGGCTCTGGGACAGGCTGAGTAGAGAGAGCGCTGGGCTCTGGGACAGGCTGACTGAACCAGGCTATGTCCCAGAGATCGGGCTCTGGATCAGGAATGTACCCAAACAATAATTGGAACTCCTCCACAAACGCAGTATAGGACTGGCAGCAAGGATCCTTCGCCATCCACAGGGCAGTAGCCCAGGTCAGAGCCTTGCCCTTGAGGAGGAGGATGGTGTAGCCAACCTTGTTGATATTGGTGGGGAAGTTCCAGGGCTGGAGCTCAAAGACCCAAGAGCACTCTTCAAGAAAAGCCCATCACTTGTGAGGGTCTCCAAAAAATGGTGTCGGAGTTCTTCTCCCTTGTGCCTCTGGGTTCAGTTCTGGCTGCGACATTCTGTCAGGGTCGGGTCTCAAACCTACGTCTCTGTCGTGCGTTGCAAACATGCTATCGCCATGCCACTCAATATAGGAGGGTGGAACCCAAGAACGAAACACAAGGAGGAGCTGGCAGGGACAAGTATTTAATTAACAAAACTTTACAAACACAAACGAAACTAGAAAGACGAAAAAGAAAACAAAGTAGCAAATGAAACTACAAAACTGGAAACCAAACCACAGGGAACTGATGCCCGGAAAAAGACAAAGACAAACAGAATTACAGAAAAATAACGCGAGACTAGGACAAAAAACTCGAAACGTAGCAAAACAAGGCATCAACATACGAAAATGTCGCAGCACTGATCCGAAGATCAGCACTGCTTATCAACACAAAACTGGCTGCTGATACAACTAAAAACAATGAACGAAAAGGACAGAACATAACCAAAACAAACAGCAACGACACCTACAGGAGGGAGACACTACAAAACATCACACTGTCACGTGCGAGTCGTGACAAAGGGTATGACAACGCTACCCATCACATAACATTTTTATCCACATTTGGCAGGTGTAAATATATCTTTATTTTCTCTGTAGTCATTGAATTTATGCCCAGTTGTAACATTTGCACTCACAAAAACAGGAATGATATGGGCAAGGATATTTCAACACACCTGCTCCAATTCAAACAAGTTAAACAATCTGTCGCTGAGTATGCAATCACATTTCACACTTTAGCTGCACATGAGAAACGCACCCACTAAGATTAAACTGACATTTGAAACCAACAAAGAGGTACCATCATCAAGTCTTGTTCAAGATCCCATCTCATTGAAACTGAACCTATGCAGCTAGGATTTTCCAGGCTATCAGAGAAGGAGAGAAATTGTTGACGCAATTGTAACTTGTGTTTCTACTGTGGTGAACCAGGCCATTGCAGCATCAATTGCCCCCACAAAACCGGACGAGATATGAAATCTACATCCCAGGTGAGTGAGGATTCATCTCCTCAGATCAACAAGGCATTCACTATCTTGGTGTAGCTTACTGTTTAATAAAAAAATTAACTTTACAGTGTTAATTGATTCAGGAGCAGCAATAAACATCATCAGTCAAGAAATTATCCAAAGATACAACATCCCAGGCATGCATTCCTCCCATAAAAATCAGTGCTGTCGATGGTATGCCCATAGGGACAGGCATCACCCATCAAACCATCCCTCTGCATTTACAAGTTGGACTGTTCCATGTAGAATTAATCTCAGTTTACGTCATTCACACTTCCAAGTATGGGGTTATTATTGGCCATCCATGGTTGAACACCGATAATCCAGGTCTATAATAAAGTCTATCCCGAACAGAAACTCGGGCCATGGAAGAGTATAGCGCTAAACTTAGGTTTCATTCACCCTTCCACCTCTACAGCAGCTGCAGGGTTCTTCTTTGTGGAGAAAAAGGATGGAGGTCTGCGTCCCTGCATAGACTTCAGAGGTCTGAACAATGTTACTGTTCAGTTCCGTTACCCTATACTATTAGTACCTTCCACCCTGGAACAGTTACCAGAAGCTACCATTTATACCAAGTTAGATCTCCTAAGAGCATACAACCTCATCAGAATCAGAAAAGGAGATGAGTGGAAAACTGCAGTCCTGCCCTTCAAGAGGCCACTATGAATATCTTGTCATGCCCTACGGTCTAGCCAATGCCACGGCAGTCTATCAGTCATTCATCAATGAGACTTTTTAGAGACTAGAGATTTTAGATACTTGCTAAACTCATGTATAGTTGCTTACATAGATGACATTCAAATCTACTCCAAAACCCTGTCAGAACACACCCAACATGTGAAAACTGTGCTCTCTCATCTCCAAGATAACCGGTTGTATTTCAAATTGGAAAAATGTGTCTTTCATGTCAGGCAGTCTTCTTTTCTTGGTTACAGTATTAGCCATCAAGGAGTCGAGATGGACAAGAGCAAGGTCAGTGCTGTTACGGAATGGCCACAACCAACTTCTTTGAAATAAATTTCTACAGGAGATTTATCTGCAACTATAGCTTAATTGCCTCTCTGTTAACATTTTTACTAAAAGGTAAACCAAGGAAATTGTCCTGGAATCAAGATGCATTGAAAGCCTTTGACACCCTCAAACACAGCTTTACTACAGCACCCAATTGTGAAGCACCCATGACATGTATTTGTCAGTTATGGTTACCTATAACTGAAATGTGACCTCTGCTTTTAAACCAATCCTTTGAGGAGTGAACACACTGCAAGTTATGAACACACCAGCAACCTACTGATTACAAGCCAGACTCCTTAACCAGTAGACCACAACTGCCCCTACTTAGATAACATCACATCTACTTCATAGTTGAAGTAGATGCTTCTGATTGTGTAATTGGGGCAGTACTCTCTCAATAACATGGCCAATTGTTTCCCTGTGCCTTCTTTTCTAGGAAACATACACTGGATGAACATAACTATGACGATGGGAACAAGGAACTTCTCTCTATGAAAGAGGCAATTTCTGAGTGGAGGAATTGACTAGAGGGTGCTGTACACCCATTCCATCCTCACCGACCACAAGAACCTGGAGTTCTTATGAAGAAATCCTGCCTCCCATCACCTGGGACATCATAGAAGAAATACACTGGGCCCAGGTACAAGAACTTTCACCTACCAACTGCTTTGTTAATAAAAAAATGTTCCCACAGGTCTTTGTATAAGAATTTTGCAATAGGTACACACGTCTTTAGGTTCATGTCATCCAGGCATTTCACACACTCTACACTCAATACAAAACATATTCCGGTGGCCCTCAATGAAAATTTAGGTAACAAATTTTGTTAAAGGCAAATCTTAGACCCCCAAAGACTTGCCTTCTGGTTTGCTCAAGCCATTGCCTATCCCACAACGTCCTTAGTCCCATTTGTCAATAGATTTTTTCATAGATCTACCCCAGTCCAAAGGATTCACTTTTATTCTGGTAATCATAGATCGATTCTCAAAGGCTTGTAAACTGATTCCCCTACAGGGTATCCCCACTGCTAAGGAAGCTGCCCAATTTCTATTTCAGTATGTTTTCAGGAACTACGGTCTGCCAGAAGACATTGTTTCAGATTGAGGAATCAATGTCATACAACAGGCAATGGTCAAGGCAGACAGCAAACAATTAGAAACGTTAGAACAGGCAATGGTCATGGCAGGCAGCAAACAATCAAACAATGGGGCACAGGCAAGGTCATACACGAACAAGCAATCCAATAAACAAGCAGACAAACCAGAAGGGGTAATCCAAAAGAGGATATAATATAATTGAATCCATGCGGCCTATGACAGTTTTGGAAAATTGTTAATCGATAAACAATGGTATTAATCGGTAAACAATGGTAATCATGCACAGTTAGACAACAATGGTAAATGCTCTGTATGCAGACATGGAATGCTGGCAATACTTTGCAAAGATGTGAGTGTTCATGGCTTAAATGAACTAAAACAAGAAAAGCAATCCCTGACCCAGAAGCAGAGGGAGCCAGGGTTCAGTACTCTAGTGATGGCTCCTTCTGCTGGTGTGGCTGAATGGGGCATCTTATGACAATCGTTCAAATAAGGCTGATTATAATACAGGGAGTGCAGAATTATTAGGCAAATGAGTATTTTGACCACATCATCCTCTTTATGCATGTTGTCTTACTCCAAGCTGTGTAGGCTCGAAAGCCT
>JBAJNP010014131.1:0-11315 GCA_036877545.1 Yasuhikotakia modesta | reverse complement strand
GTGTTTCTAGAATAAAAACCTCTTTCTTTGTCCGAGTTTCTTTGTCTGCTTCACAAATCATCTCCTAGTTTCCATGTAAAAATTTGTGAGTTATTTGATGTCAGATTTCATCTGATTCGCTGACACACATTCTTCAGGAGAAACATGTTTGTCTACATGATGCCTTTATTGCATTTCATTAAACTGTAGATCTTGCTGTCTGTGAAACATCTGTGCACATTGTTTTAGCTCACAGTTGTGTAATGTGGGTTTGTTTTTCATCTTTGACTCTCAGGTCTCAGTCAGCGTGTGACGACACGTCCTCTGAACTTCAGCGGGTCGCTGCTATAGAACCTCGAGACGGGCCGTCCAGAAACTCATTCAGAGGGAGAGGAGCGCTGTCCAGGTTCAGTCTGTCAACACACACGCACAAACACTCTTAAACTAGGGAGCAGTTTACTGCTACTGATTACAGAGATTTGTGTGTGTGTTCACAACTCACTGCTGCAGTGTGTGTCACCTGTATGAGTGTGTGTCACCTGTATGAGTGTGTGTCACCTGTATGAGTGTGTGTCACCTGAGGAAGACTTTCTGTGTTGTTTCATCAGGCTGGTGAGTCTGGTGGTCCTGCTGAGAGACTGGGCTCAGAGGAGTCTGATAGAGGAGGAGGAGAGACCCGATTCTTTCCTGGAGAGGTTCCGTGGGCCTGAGGTCCGAGCCCCTCCCAGCAGAAACAGCAACAACCAACCAGATGCCAACGGCAACACTAAAGGAAAAACAAAGTAATATTATTATATCATTTACAACAAACTGATGTTTCCGTAACTCATTAGCAGCACAAACGGTTTGATTCTGAGGTTACAGACACTAATCATGTGTGTAACTTAAACACACTGTAAGTCACTTTGGATGAAAGTGTTTGCAAATGCATATACAAGTTTACTGTGTAAGTAGAAACAAGACCAACGCAAACAGATTATCTCCATTTAAAAACATTTAATGTCCTTTTAACTCAAGATCCTTTTTTGCCAAATGTACATATAAACAATGAAATTCTTAATTTGTTTGCTCTTTAAACACAAATGTAAGGAATTAAGAACAGCTATTTTTTGCACATCACAGAACTTTTAATTAGTCATATTAAGTCATATTTGTTCGATAAAATGATTGCAGTCACTAACAGTCCACATACAGACAGAATGAATGTGTTGTGCTGTATGTTTGTGTTTTGCACAGGAAGTGGTGGGAGCTGTTCATTGTGTCTCCCTCTGATGATGTGTATTATTACTGGCTGTTCTTCATCGCAGCAGCTGTCCTCTATAACTGGGTTCTGCTGGTGGCCAGGTGTGACATTTTCATCATTACCTTGATTGTTAATGCAGCGTCAGTCAAGCCTCACAGCTCAACAGAACATATATTACCTGGTGCTTGTGTGTTTAGTGTTGGTGTGAGTAGATGGTATAACGCAGAGGGACTTTTTGTTGTGCTTTTCATCAACACAACGGCTCTGTTTCTGATGCTTCTCTTTCTCTGTGTGTGTAGAGCGTGTTTTGATCAGCTGCAGTCAGAGAATGAAATTGTTTGGTTGGTGTTGGACTATGTGTGTGATTTTGTCTACATACTGGATTCATGTATACGACTGAGGACAGGTATATAAATAACCTTATTGTTTGATTTTTAAATGTATTAGATTTTTAAAATGTTTGTTTTATTTATCATAATTTATGTAAAATTGCTACGTTTAGCTGGTGTGGATTGTTTTTTTTCTAATAAAGTATTTTTATTTCTTCTAGGTTACCTGGAACAAGGACTTCTGGTGAAGGATCTGTCAAAACTGAGAGACAGTTACGTTCAAACATTTCAGTTTAAAATGGACGTCATCTCCATCATCCCCACAGATCTTGCGTACATCATCCTGGGCATCAACACACCACAGCTGCGCTTCAACCGTCTCCTCAGATTCCCCCGCATGTTTGAGTTCTTTAACCGAACCGAGACCAGAACCAACTACCCAAACATCTTCCGTATCTGGAACCTGGTTCTCTACATCCTTGTTATCATTCACTGGAATGCCTGTATTTACTATGCTATCTCAAAGTCTCTGGGCTTTGGTTCTGATCAGTGGGTTTATCCCAATATCTCATTTGCAGAGTTTGGAACTCTGAGAAGAAGTTACGTGTACTGCTTCTACTGGTCCACATTAACGCTCACCACCATCGGTGAGATGCCACCGCCTGTCCGTGATGAGGAATATGTGTTTGTGGTGTTTGACTTTCTAGTTGGAGTTCTGATTTTTGCCACCATTGTTGGTAACGTGGGATCCATGATTTCCAACATGAACGCCACACGGGCGGAGTTCCAGGCACGCATTGATGCTATTAAACATTACATGCACTTTCGCAAGGTCAGCCGCAATCTCGAGACACGTGTCATCAAATGGTTCGACTACCTCTGGACCAATCAGAAAGCAGTGGACGAACAGGAAGTTTTAAAAAATCTTCCTGACAAGCTAAGGGCTGAAATAGCCATTAATGTTCATTTATCCACTCTGAAGAAAGTTCGCATCTTTCAGGACTGTGAGGCTGGGCTGCTAGTAGAGCTAGTTTTAAAACTGCGGCCGCAGGTGTACAGCCCTGGTGACTACATCTGCAGAAAAGGAGACATTGGAAAGGAGATGTACATCATTAAAGAGGGAAAGTTAGCAGTTGTTGCTGATGATGGAGTGACACAGTTTGCATTGCTAACAGCTGGAGGATGTTTTGGGGAAATTAGCATTCTTAACATTCGAGGAAGTAAAATGGGAAACCGGAGAACAGCTAACATACGGAGTATCGGCTACTCAGACCTTTTCTGCCTCTCAAAAGACGACCTGATGGAGGCGGTGACTGAATACCCAGATGCTCAGAAGGTTCTGGAGGAACGTGGGAGGGAGATTTTGAGGAAGCAGGGGCTTTTGGATGAAAATGCTGCCGCACAGGGAGGGATTCTCGCCATGGATATGGACGAGAAAGTTGATCGTCTGGACGCCTCGTTGGACGTTCTGCAAACACGTTTTGCGCGGCTGTTGGGAGAGTTTACAGCAACCCAGCGCAGACTGAAGCAAAGAATCACAACACTGGAGAGGCAGCTGTGTCATACGGGCCTCGGACTCGTTTCAGATCAAGAGCTGGACTTTGAGAGTGATGGAAACACATCACGTGCCAACTCAACCACACAAACCACACACACAGACCATGAGCAGTCAAACACAGATCCTCAACGTCAGAACCGCTCATCCAGAAACAGCAGCAGCCGTGACTAAACATGAAAAGAGACTTTTAAAACTTTAAAAGAGACTTTACACTAGATTATTTTAAGGGGTGACACTAATGCTGACTACATCTCAGTACAAGTGAAAAGTACCCCTGGTCTGTAGATAAGGGACAATGCTTCATTAAGTAGAGATGTTCAAAATTATTATATTTATAACATAAATGAGTGAGTTGGATGTCTAAATATGTAACCAGTACTGGTTTAGGGTATGTCCACCAGACCAAAACGACTTGACCTGAGCTGGTTTTAATAGTATTAAATAAATATATATATAAAACTTGCTGTTGGCATGTCCAAAATGTTTATCAATAAACTGCAATTGTCTTAAGTTACATAAATAATACGCCAGGCTCATAATAACTTCATCTGCTTTTTGCACGTACACAGGGCGTTTATTTATGATGTTCTGTCTAATAAAGCCGAAACGTTTCCCACCCGCAGATATTTCACGTGTTCGGTTCTGACGGGTCAGTGACGTCACGTGCCAGCGCTCACGGAAATGACGTTTTACGCTGCGCCATTTTATCTGTGTCGCGCAAGTTCCTCTGGGAATATGGCGGACGACGTTGCGTTTGTTATTGTGCGAAATCAAATATGATCTTCGTGCCGATACGCGTGAAACATACGGACGCAGCTGACCGTGAGGGGGACTGCAGGGGGCGTCATGTCCGCTGAGGTCCTCCGGTAAGACCCCCGCGATCTCCTGTATAATATATAACAAACTTTACATGCGCGGTGTCTGTTCGGTTATTATCCACGTTTGCGTGGTTAGTCAGCAACACAAGCCACAGAAGAGTCACGGCATGATTTAGTTTAGCTGAAGTTTAATGCAGCGTTTATATATGCAGCGTTTATGTACATTCGGTGAGTGAGTTGATGGGACTGACGGTCCGCTGTCTGCAGGCCGGGGCCGGTGGTCGGGGCTGGGGGGAAACTGGGAGAGCTCATCGGGAAACTGCACGAGTACCTGGACACGGCAGCCGAGGACAGGAACGAGCCCAGCTTACCGGGACACTGGAACGGTGAGTGTAACTAGTTCCTGCAGCTGCGTTGCATTAGCTGCCCAAAACATGGACATGTGTCCCGGTAATAATGTTTCCCTTCAATGCACCGCAAGTGACTTAAATATTAATATAAATATTGTGTACAGCGTTATATTTTTGCTTGAGGATCTGTAACGTCTCATTGACAGGAACCGCAGCCAGACAGCACCTGGAGATGAAAGCCAGTGCTGTAGATGAGGTGGAGATCATATCTCAGCGTGTCTCACTCATGAGCATCAGATGTTTATGTGAAGTTCTTACCAGTAACGCTGTTGTTGTTGCAGGGCAGTGGCTCCTCAGGGGCAGGACTGATATCTTCAGGTCGATCTAGAAGGTTTGATGAACGTGTGATGAGTGTGATAAACATGAAGCAGTTTCGTGTGGTGTGAAGATGCTGAGCGTTCGATTCTCTGCATCTACAGGAAACCATCTGTTGTCACGAAACACAGCGGTTTAAATGAGTCTGATGCGTCCTCTGAGAGCGGAGCGGAGGATGAGGTATCCGTTCACTCCAACGACCCGGACTCCAGCTTCCTCCCCAAAGGTGCTGACTCCTCCTCATTAATCTGTCGTTACGTCTCCATACTTCTGTGCTTCACCTGACTGAAACTGAGGTTCTCCCTGTGTGTTTGACAGGAACGGTGTTCGTGCAGCCGGAGCCTGTGGGTAATGAGAACCGGGATGATTTTCGCGGCCCAGAATTTCGCAGCAGACGAGTTCACAAACTGCAAAAAGACGGTGTTGACAAACGCAGAGGTAAGAGATAAACGAGTAAGAAAATGGGAAAACCATGGTCAGACACTACTGAATAAACAAGACTAAAGCTGAAATATGTCATTGTTTTTTCTATAGATCCCACAATAGTCTGGTTACTGTGAACACTTTTGGCCATGATCATCGTAGTGAGAATGTGACACTGTGACAGGCCTGTGCGTCAGTTTAAAGCTACAGTATCTGTGATGTTGATGTTGGCTGTGTTTGTGTCAGGATACGAGATGGAGAGAGTGAACTGCACTGCGTGTGGCCAGCAGGTGAATCCGTTCCAGCGGGACTCTGTCTGCAGACACCCGATGCTGAGCGTTCTCATCTGTAAGGTGTGTGTGATTAACGCTGTCAGACTGAACTCGTGATGAGAGATTAAATACATTGTGTGATTTGATTGACAGCTGTCACTCAGTGCCACTGTTGTGTTTTATAACAATCCATTTGCTCTTTTCTAGAGTTGTTTTAAATATTACATGAGTGACGAAATCAGCAAAGATTCAGAGGGGATGGACGAGCAATGCAGGTAAACGAACAAATGAATGAATGAGTTAAAGAAGTGAATTCTGGTCGAATTTCAATCTGTATTACATTGATGAACAGAAACTGCATTACATTGCAAACAGAACAACATACTTTAGGACAATCAAGACGTTATTCTGCTCCTTAGTAAAACAGTGTGTGTTCATGAACTTCAGGTTGTAATTCTGATTTATTCATGTAGATCTTTTCACAATGTTGCTATGGAGACAGAAATGAAAGCCTGACATGCTGTTGTTCAGGTGGTGCGCTGAGGGGGGCCGTCTGGTTGGCTGTGATTACTGCAGCAACGCCTTCTGTAAGAAGTGTGTTCTGAGGAACCTGGGAAGGAAGGAGCTGTCCTGCATCCTGGAGGAGGAGAGGAAGTGGTACTGTTACGTCTGCAGCCCAGAGCCGCTGGTGGAGCTGGTGTTGGCCTGCGACGCGGTTCTGGATTATTCTGAACAGGCTCAGAAACCAGCGGCTCGTCCTGAGACGAGTTCAGTTCGGGGGAAAGCTAAAGGTGGCCGTGGACCTCCGTTTGTGAGCGAGACGGGAGGTGGTCCGGTTCCCCCCGCAGGCCTTTATCAACGAATGCAGAGATTTGTAGATGTTACCTCATCTCTGAGTCACTCCTTCAAAACGGTGGTTCAGAGTGAAGGAGAGCAGGAGGTGAATGAGGAGGAGAGAGGGGAGAGATTCGGGCAGATGAGGATGTTTCGCGCCATTCTGAGTGACCTGCAAGCCGCCAACGTTGCTTTGCAGGTAAGAGAAGAAAATGAATAAATGAACTTTTTTGTCATGAATTTGGTTATTTTGCAGTATATACTGTATAATTACTGAGTGCACAGCTGTATTTAAAACTGCTGCTTTAACTTTTGTCCCTGTTTTTGTTTGAAACAAAGTTTTAGACTTAATGCTTTATTTTTTACATACGTAAAAGTCAAATGAAGTTAAACTGATATTTATGGTATCGTACCCTATAGGTCAAATTGTAACTAATTATTATAACATTAAATGAGTGTGAAGTGAGTTCAGATGTTCTGTATTGTCTGTCAGATGTGATCCCCCTCCCAAAGAGAAATTGTTTACAGGCTGGTTGTGTTTATTTCCTAATGGCAGGAAGCTCTGGACCATGAGCTGAGCGAGTTCAAATGGAGTTGTGGTGTTTCTCCAGAAACGAGTAAAACTAAAGCAAAGAGCAAACAGAAGAAGTCGGTGACACACAAGAGCCCTGGTCTCACTAAGGAACTGGTGGTCAAACTCACTCCTGTTCCTGTCAGCACACAAGCCATCATCTGTTCCTCTCTGTCCATCCCTCCATCACCTGACAGACAGAAGATGGAGAGCAGTGGGATCGGTGGAGACCTGGAGAAACGTGCCACAGAGGTGGGGGAGATAGAGGTGGAGACAGAAGAAATAAGTGAGAGGGAAGAGGTGGAGAGCTTTTGTGATAATGATGCTGAAGAAGAGGAGGAGGAAGATGATGAGACTGACAACAAAAGTTCCTCGTTAGGTGAGGAGAACAAGCGCTCTCCACGTGTGAAGACCACACCACGTCGACGGCGTGCCACCACCAGTCCTGCAGGTGAACATGCTGGTCCAGCTGAGGATGACTCTGATTCTGATGAAGTCCCTGAGGTGCTTCTCCAGGCTGCTGCTACTATGGTGAACAGCGAGGAGGAAGGTTTGGTCGGTAGCGGTGAGGACAGAGATGAGACAAACCAGCAAGTCAGAAAACAGCGGCTCTTTGGCCTGGTTAAAATCACGCCCCCAGACAGAAGCTCTCGCAAGCGAAACCTCATAGAGAGATCGTCGTCCTCTTCGTCTTCCTCTTCCGCTTCTTCATGCAGGAGCTCTCAGAACCAGGGCTCAGCACTCAGGATGACCGGAGGAAGAGCCCACAAAGTGGCCAGGATGATGGAGCAGAGCGAGAGTTCCTCCAGTGAGGTTGGAGCACCGGAAATGGAGAGCGGGCGGAGCAGCGACTCAGATGATCAGAGAATCAAACTCTTGACAGAGGGTGTCTTGTTGTCCTCTGGTGAGATCTTTAAACGCTTTCACAATCCAATTGTTTTGTTTCGCTCAAGGTTAATCATTGTTTTACTCAACCTCACATTGAAGAAACAAAACTAGTTTAAGGTTTACTGATGTCTGTTTTTCTCTCCAGGTGATGAGATGGACATTCAGGCGGGTCCGTTGTTGCCTGTGGAGGACAATGATTTAGAAAATAGGTACGATTCCATCTGCATCAGGACCTCACACACATGTTCCCCTCACAGATCTCCTCTGGACTCCACTGGCTTCACCTAAAACCACAGTGACAAGAGCTTTGCTCCAAACCCTGTGTAGAGCCAACACACAAACACACACTGCTGCTAGACAGACCTTGTTGCTTCTCAACTTGTTGCTTGATCAATAGACTGTCCAGTTTTATGTCCCTGCAGTTGTTTCACACACAGTAGAGAGACTGTAAACTCTGGAGATCACACAGATGTCAGGGAATGGACTCCTGTTTGACAGACACTGCATGTTTTAAGCGTTCCTGACAGCTGAACTCCTTCTGTCTTGTGTTTTCAGCTAATAAAGTTTATAGGAGTGTAGGAAGAGTTTGCAGCTCCGCTCGGGTCTGGTGGATCCTGTCAGAAGTAAGACAGAACTTCTTGTGTGTGTTTGTGTTTTAGGGACCAGCGTCCTGGTTCACACGATGTAATGTTTTCACTCAGTCAGAACAAAGGCTGTGTGGTTTGCTAACGGTAGGTGTTACAGTAGTTTTTAACATTTTGTTTCATCGTCAGTAAAATTCAGGGAGTTTCAGTGAATGCAGTTTTCTGAAGGCAGAGAGGGACGCAGCTGATTGAAAGTAAATTTGCACATGCTGTAAAATGTGTCTGTATGCTGTAAGTCTCTTCACATCCTGAAAGCAAACACTAAGTAAAATATCATAAATCCATTTCAGTATTTATAGATCTATTGTGGAATGCACAGGTTCCTCCAATCACAGCATTTGGGCTGACAGCTATGATAGGATGATAGGATGCCCTGCTTGTCTGGATGATAGGATGCCCTGCTTGTCTGTATCTGTGTTCCGCTCACTGTGTTTGTGTTTTGGGGGAGACGTGATTTTGAAGAGCAAATTCTTTCAAAGCTAGTTTGTTGTTGTTAGCCTCAGAAATTGCTACGTTACTTTTATCTGCTAAACATGTGAGAGGCTCACACACACTGGTGATGGATTTTACTGATGGGATTTGAGAAAAATATTGGCTACAGAACAGGTGGATGTTTCTGAGTTGATGTGTTAGGTTGGAGGTTTAGGTTGAGTGGTGTGCTGTCTGTTGTTGTGTGAGTCTGTCCCACCCCTTTTCCTCTCTATCCTCTGCTGATATCTAACAGTCCTGATAGATTAATCAGCAAACCCTAATACCCATAATTGCATATCATTGTGTTTCTGTGTGTTTCAGCAGAAACATCTGCACATGGTTCAGTCAGATGTTTAGAGGGTCTTCACTCTCAGACCACTCGTCTGTTTGCATGGCTTCTGTAAAGACACTTATTATCTTTATTTGTTGTTTATTCTCGTTTTTTTTCTGTTCTGCAGTTTAACAGGGTTCCCACGCATCCTGGAAAACCTGGACAACTTTGACTTTTGTAGTGGATTCCTCCAGTAAAACTCTGAGTTGCTTCAGTCGTGAAAATATTTATTGGAACGCACTGGAAACTTTTCTTGTTGCCAACGAGACTTTTGTTTAAAAGACGGACTCTTGGATGTCGGTTCTGATGTGTTGACGTGTTGTTGTCATTGTGTTGTGTGTTTGTTGCAGGTCATGAGCAGGTACAGGTCACAGTCTATCATCTCTGTTCTCACACATTGATAACATTAAACGCTGGTGTGACACCAGACACACAATAGCTGTACATTCACATCCATCCATCCAATCACCTGTTTTTGCTTGAACCTCTAGTAACAGAAACGACAGCAGATGTTTTGTTTCAGATGAGAAATATTGGCCACATAAAGTGTTTTGAGAAAGTGGGAACCCTGTTAAACGTGACATTTCATCACCTTTCCTTCAGACTTTACTTTTTAATTGTTTTTAAACTAAATTATTTTCATGTTCACCTCATGTATTTCAGTTCAGCTTTAAAATCATGCATATAAGAGCAAACAGCACAAAGTGAGAAAGTATTTTATGTATTGCATGAAAGTTTCTTTTGTTTGATGGTTTTTATTATTTTATTTTAAAACGCTTGCAAAAAACAACCTCCCTTGAAGATGTTTTTAATAAAATGAAACTGCATAACTTTGTATATGAGAACAAAAGGGAATGTAAAACTAATGAGAACTGTGTAAGGGTTGAAATAAAAGGTTTTACCCCAAACACAGTCTGTGTGTGTTTGTGTTTTTAAGTGCTGCTAAATTCTGAATTTAAGTTACTTTGTTAAAATGACTGTTAGTCATAAGTTCTCGCCTCCATTTCCTTTTATGTTTTTACATGAAAACTTTCCATTTTGGAATGATATTTTTGTCTTTTTACATCTTAAAAAATATGAAAGCAAATGAGAAATCATATGTTCTTTATGATATGTTTGAAAGTCTTTGTATACAAATTTCTGTGAGTGAAAATTTCCTCTTTTTTTTATATTACTAATTATGTAAGTATTTTGTGTAAAGAATTATGAAGCAGATTTTGTTTGCTCAGATCAGAACTAACTCCTGCGGCTCTGATGAAGACAACAGCTGATGAAGGTGAGTGAAGGTCACCAACAACAACAACCTTGACGAATGAGACCTCATGTCTTGCTTTAGTCTTCAGTCTGAACTTCAGTTCGCTGTCACAAAGCTTAAGATCTCAGACACCCGTTTCTCTGTCTCACAACATATCTGACGTTTCATATCCGCGCTGTGTGGATTGTGGGGTTACACTGCCTCCTAAAGGCAAACCCACAGCTGCACATCCTCATCTCAAATCCTGATCTGATTCTCACCTGAGGGTCTCTGTTACATAGCAGATGACCAGCTGTAACAGAACAAGGTAAGATCTGCTGGAGTCTCATCTCAAACGCTGACCGGCGTTTGTTTCCGTCTCTGGAGATTTGAATCAGACTTTCAGGATCAGATCTCAGCAGATGAGTGGAGCTGAGGAAGAATCTGGCAGCGGTTTAGGTTTCATCTGAAGTCTTCCTGCAGCAGAGATCGGTTCTCTGAAACATTTAAAATTATTTCTTTTTTTGCTAAAACCGTTTATTCCTCTAGGTTGTGGTTATTTTTCATCGTGGAAGAGGATTCTTGCTGTAGAGACGTTTGGGTTCAGCCAGGATAATTCAGCTGTAGTTTCTGCAGATAGTTTGTTTGGTTGTTTAATTAAAAAAAACAGGATTTCAAACAAAATATTTTTATTTGTTTGCATCACAGAATGTTTGAGACATTTTTGATAAGCACTTATAAAACAAGAGCAATTGAAATGGATTCACAATTAAACCACTACAAATGCATATGCCTTTACCCAGTAATAAACACACACACGCTGCTTCAGCTACAATTGAGTAAATGTGTGAAACTGCTGGAGTCAGTCTGTGCCGAAATACTTCTGACCGAAGTGTGTCGGAGCAACAGCGTGAACTTCAGTTGTCAGTATAGTGATGTCAGGAGATTCCTGAACGATGGACTGTGCACCTGCAAACACACACACACACACACAC
>JBAJNP010014130.1:0-11317 GCA_036877545.1 Yasuhikotakia modesta | reverse complement strand
TGTGTGTGAAAGAGAGGGAGAGACCCAGGGGAAGTGTCTCATTTTGCTGTCCTGACTCTCAAGGGTGTTCTGTGAGGTGCTCACATGCTGCATATAATATCTCCATTATGAAGGTTCTGTTTCTCTGGAAAACCTTGTTCTGCAGCAGGAAACGTCACCTCTCCTTGATCTGTTATTTCTGGTGTGAATATTTTACTTGTATCTTCTTTCCTTTAGTTTCACTAAATCCTTCCTAGAACTTCTGTTATAGCGCAACAAACCCAAATGCATGTTGAAGTTTGGCTGAACTCTGTCATGTTAAGTACATCAAGGATGAAAGCATTGTTGAACATTGAGTTGTTTTCTGCTGATTGGAGTGACGGCTGTGTTTGTGTCAGAGGCCGCGTGTCTGAACAGACGTGAGCAATGTATGCATTTCAAATAATTACACAAAACAGTAAAATTACATCTGAATTACCATGAAGTGCAGTGCTGTCAGTGAGGCTACAATGATTGTGAGGCCTTCAAATCTGACAGAATTGTGGCATAATTGTGTGAAATTTAGATGAAACGTCCTTATAGTCAGTGATGCACATATCCAGATATTTCTGCAGCACACACAGCTACACTGTAATATTCTGTTAGCTGTGTTCATAAATCATGCAAGAGGTTTCATATTAATTACATCTCATTAGGCTCTTCACACATCACTTTGAAATAAATAGACTTTATTCACACTCAGGGCAGTTAACTTTAATGTCAGATCTGTGCCCGAGTGTGTGTGTGTGTGTGTGTGTGTGAGAAACAGTCAGCAGCAGTGATTCTCTCCTCTGTTAATGAGAGACACTCATCTGTGCACAAGCAGGCTGTTGAAATAAACATGATGTTGGTGAGAATAGGAAATTTCAACACAAGTCACATGGAATATTAACTGCAGCGAGCGTCTGTACACACACACACACACTTACACTTCAGTCAATGTCACAGTATCCATATTTTACAGATTTGTGATCTGCTGTCTGTTGTGTTGCTATTTTAGTCATTTCCCTACTGAGTATTAATTTAATTTAAAATAATTTAGCTTGATATTAGACTAAACTATCACATTAGTCTATCATAAACTAGTTTTGGTTAATATGTAAAACTCGTACACCACTAGTCTGATGGATTAACAAAGATGAATTATGTACTTTAACTTTATTTTAAAGTTAGATTTAACTTCATAATTTTCATCTTTTCCATAATTCATTTCTTCATACTGTATTGTGCGTGTACTGCCGGGTGGGCTGTCTGTTTGTGAGCTGCAGTGATAGTTTGTAATATTGAGCCACAGAAAGTTTTAATGTCTTGACGCTGAATGAAAGAGTTTGTCTTTATTTGCTGCTGTTTTCTCTTTATGTCGTCCCAGAGCTACAGTAAGAACACATTAAGAAAGTAATAACGGCGTTCAGTAATATTGCCGTTGTACGAGTGTCCTGCAATACAAGAGACATTTGTGTGGCTGCAACTCCCACAAGATGTTTTGATAAAATCATCTATTTTAAGAACCGCTGGTTAATCAACATCTATAGCCCTGATTGTTCTCAGACGGTTCCTCTGCTTCTCTCTGAGGTTAGTGATCGAGACTTCAGTCAGTCTGAAGCTGTGATGGGGTTTTGGTTATAATAGAAGCTGATTGTTCGCTCTCAGTTTTGGTTACTAACAGCAGTTTTAAACAGACAGTCAGTGTCTGTAATATAAACTACAACAACAGCTCTTTCGGCTCTTTCTGGGTTTCTGGAAGTCTGATGCACAACATCATTGGTTTTTTGTTGCCAAGCATCTATTTTTTGTCTCCCTGTCTGATGTCATGATTGTCTTTATGAGCGTCTTATTCGCCAGGAAGGAAAACCAGAAACTCTGACAGTAAGAAACAAAGATTCTCTGGAATATTTTGGAATAATCAAATAATTGATCTCTTATGACTTTGATTGTACTGGAAATATAATTTTTAGGGGTGGGAACACATTTTTGCAGTGTGTAGTTTTTTTTGCAAATGTATTTTGTCTTTGAGAAAGACACGGAACGGTTGCATAAGCAGAAACTGAAGCACAAATTTGTTACATCTCATGAGGTTTTATGTTGCTCACAAACTGTCCTTTAAAGCCCTTTGGGTGTGTGTCACAAACGACTGAAGGTTGGGCCCGTTTCAGACCCCATTAGGAAAGAGCCCCGAACCGACACTGTTGTATGTGTGAGTGAGACCCCTATGTTTTCTCTAGGGGGCTTCAGATCAACGGCTAAATGATGCTGTTCTTTCACTACAGCAGCTTAAACATTCATTTACAGGAGAAATACAGCGTTAAAAAAGCTGGAGATTAAATAAACAGTTCACCAAAGCAATGAAAAATCATTATATATATGTTAATGTTAATGTATGATTGGAGTGTATATGAGAGACGCTCTGCTGTTCTCTGTAACATTAACAGTGTTGAAATGCTTTTCTTCTTGAAAGCAGATGTTTCATTGAGAGCCCGATTGGACCCAGCAGCGACCGCAGCACATCTGTTCTGATCCAGCAGCAGTCGTTTGTTCTCCAGCCAGGTGTGCTTCATGTTTTTGAGGAAATGTGTTACACAAATGCTTTAAGTACACTAACATTTAGCTTTAAGTTTCCTGCAGTTACTGCACAAATATTGTTAGTTCTTACTGTCTGATCTGATAGCAATCTGTCGTTCAATACGATCAGATGCCAGAACCTCAGATAAGTGTCTGTAGCATATAGCAAACATCAGTATTAAATCACAGTTACTTGTTATCTGTATAACAAACATTCATTGCCAACAAACATCCCCTCATTTGTGTTCTCTTTCTTTTGTGTGATAAAGACTAACACAACACATGGGAATAAATTATGTCGTTGTTAAAAGCTTTTGTCACAGTAAACAGCTCATGTGTGCTAATAGCTAATGGAGTGACATTACAAACTGACATGTCATAAACTCAGTCCATGTAGCCCATGTATTAGCCTGCTGTGTGCTGTTACATATATTATTATATAATTCATAAACTGAAGATATTAAATCTATTCTCACACAACCCTTCATCTGTAAATCTGATTCTAATGAAATGTTAATGATCTTTAAAATGATCTTTAAGTTGGTTATATGAACATTTCTACTTTACATCTGAGAAAAAAAAGTTTTAGGTGATCATCAGGTTTGTCACATACTTTGTTTTTTTAGCAGCTTTCTGAATCTTAATTGTTTTAGTGTGAGTGGTTCTTGTGTGACTGTGGAGTTAAGCAGCGTTTGTGCTGTGATGTTAGTAGGGCAGACACCAGTAATGTAGAGCTCATTGTGTGTAACCACAGGTGTTGTACCATCATATCAGAGACAGAGTTGTTTTTGCTGCAGTGAGGTTTTCATGTTAGACTCTGAAGGTATTTAGTGTATTTGAGGGTTCAGATGAATGTTCATGGTGATTTAGGAGTGATTTAGTAATACTGCATCACCTGAACTGCGCAGATGCCTCCTGCTTTATGTCTGCAGTCAGATCAGTTTCTCACGCTTGCAGTGACCCAGAATCAAAGCTCTACGGGAGACTCCATCTTCTCTTTATCTCTTTATCTCCTGGGTGACTGACATCGCCGTCGGTTATGATCACGTGACCGTCAGTCGTGCTGTGTGATCATCACCAAAGCGACAACTTCAACACAGTCAGTTATTTAACGCTGCAGAGAAACACTGTGAGCATCTGTCAAACCAGTGCAATGGTGAAAACACCTTCCCTGAGGGTCTGTGATATTAATGATCTTTATCCACTGCACGCCATTAATGCTATACAACAACAAACCTATGTGTGTGTATATATATGTATGTATATATGAATGAAATCTCTTTTCTTGTAAATAGCAATGACATTGAGGACATGCAGAAATCTTGTGGTGTATGTTATATATAAAAACTCAGAACATTACATAAATGTATCTAAATTTAGAAGAACATATTCACATTTTTCATTATGCTGCAGTGTATTATGGGAGCCTGTTAGCTTGTTTACTGGTTTAATAATAACTTATTACTCTAAACTGAGTCAATTACTGTTAAATCACTGCACTGTTTCTGCAAAAGGACTGATTTACTGACAGTGTTCTGACATTTCAGCACAGACAGGAAGCTGTCAGTCTGATTCCCACATCAGAGATAGTTTGACATTTGAGCCAAATGTTGGTCAGCTTTAAACCTGACAGTTTTTATTAGCTCATGGACAGCTGTTGTTCTTACTTAATTATCTTGGCAATCGACAATTACACACCAGAAATCAAATCACTTTGTTACTGGTTTCATATACATTTATTTCTTAATAAGAATCTGACAGCTTTAAACATTTAAAGGTTTTGACACATGTAAACAATTACTAGGAGAGAGATCATGTGATCATCGTAAGAACATTATTATTTATGAATGTGGGTTTGTCGGATAAAAATGTTGCTTTATAGATAATGTGTTCTAGTAAAGAACATAAAGAAAAATGTATAAATTAACCTGCGGTTTCATGTTTAGAACAGAGATGGTGACAGAGGTGAGAGTTGAGGATTGCAGCTTTATGATGTGATGAGATGTGATGCAGATGATCGGATGGATTAACCGTCTCATGAGCTCATTTATAAATGTGTCTCAGTCAAACAGTAAATGAGACGAGGCTGGGATCAGACTCTAATAACATCAGCATGTGAGCTCTCTCAGGTCTCTGAAATATTACCATCCTGTAAATAGTGAAATATGGGCTGAGAGGGAAATGTGTGTGTAATTATTATCTGTTTGAATGATGAACAATGAGTGAAAATCTGTTTTGTGGAAATGAATGATGAGACGGTGAAATTGTGTTACAGCACTGATACCAGTATTTCCATCATAAAGTCAGGATGCAGTTTATTAAAATCTCTCAGAAACCGAAGACTGAGACACTTTTGCTTTGTTTTATCTTATGCAGTAGCTTGTAATTTTCACTTTTTCATTGTGCATGTTAGTTTCTCTCCCACGTCCAATAATCTGTTCTTCCCTGAAGATTGTTAAACATTCCGTCCAGATTTACAGTTTGAGAAATGACAAGAAACCTGCAGAAATCTTTGTGATCCTTAAATATAACCTGCCAAGAATGTCATCTTTCATAAATCTATGAAAGCACATATGAAACATGAGGTCCACTCTGATCTAGTCTTGTCATTCAGATGAACAGTTACTGTATGAAGCGGATCAGCTGTTCATCAGAGATCACAGCTGCTGTGTTCAGTAGCATGTTGTTACTATATGAACTTCTACAGCCTGTATCCATCAGTCCTGCAGGCCGTAACTCTGCTTTATGACAACAATATATGTGACAAAATCCTGCAGATGCAAACATACAGACAAACACATGCAGCTGACAGGCATCGGCAGCAGTGACTCTCTTTGACATCTCCGGTTACTTCCTGTGAGGGAGCGATTCTGTCAAGTGTGCCTCAGCGCCTCATTCTCAGTCAAATATTGCTGCTTAAAGTGCCTCCAGGACCATAAAGTGGATAATAACTTGCATTACTCACACTTTATTCACTCCTACAGAAAATGAGGCATTGTTGAAAAAAACTGCGTCACGGCTCTGTTCCAAACCTAGGGAGCATTTTACTGCATGTTAGGTCTAGTTAGGAAGTATTCCAGAAGTCAGAAAGCAATATTATACTTCTTGCACTGCTAACACAGTTTTACAAAAACATATAAGGCGTTTCTGCTTTATAGACAAGGCATTCCCACAATGCATTTGACTGTCATTTGATGCTTAGTAGAGTGGTGCACAAAATGACATCCTCAGATTCAGGTGAGATGACATGAACACACACGACTGTTTATTCTGTCGTTTTGAATTCAAGCTGCAGTCTGTAACTTTTGCCTCTCTGCCACCATCTCTGTTTAAAACATGAAACTGCAGGTAAATTACATTGAATCTGTGTGTGACTAACAGGTGACAGCAGAATATTTTCCATTGTGTTTCTGTGAACCACAGGGTTTGGTAGAGTTAGCGTGTCTCTGTTAGCCTGAGCTCAGTGCAATTAGCATTAGCGTCTGCTGCTAATTGGATGTGTGTTGGATTAATTGAAGTCTCTGGGGAGGCAGGACTGATGATTTCAGTAAAGCTCATTATGCCGTTGCTCCAGCTTCCCTCTGAAGGCTGTATGTTAATCAGCAGATCTACACTAACTGCCTCTGAGGGACGCAAACCACTGGATCACTTAAAGACTTGTACAGTATAATCTGTGACACACACACATACGTGATTTACGGGAGCCAGGATTGTCTTGCAATTGAAGATAAACTACAAGGAACCTTTTGTGACACAGGAAGGTTCTATGGCTGTTTAAGGTTCTTTAGGGAACCATACAGCCAGTTATGGTTGTTCTATGACATCATAACCCTCTTTATGTTGTTCTAAGAGTAGCAGATCATTGGGTGGTTCCACCTGCTGTAGATGGAAGATCATGTTAACCACCGGTGCTGGTGAAGCTTCACATCACCTGAACCTGTGAAACTGAAAGCGTCTCATTTCAGAGCTCAGCTTGACCCTCATCAGATATGATCTGATGATCTAAATCCATTAATAATGTTGTTTTCAGTTGTGAAAAATCAGACGTTGTGGAAAAACAGTTAATTTAGTGTCTCAGATTTTTCTTTCCTTGTTATTGTGTGTTTGATGAAGAGCGTTTAAATGATGGGTGAGTTGGTTTCTCATGCAGACGTAACGTCTCTGTTTAATTTTATGCTTTCATACGTCTGTTTCCTGTTAGAGTTTATTGGTTGATGTGTTGAAGAGTTTGTTGTTTTAACAACGTGAGGCTGATTAATTACTCAGCTAGTCAGAATAAACTGTATTTACACGTTATGGCTGAACTGCCAAAAGACACAGAAAGGAAATCCTTTCAGACGGTTTCCTCTCGTGGCTCTTGTCTGAAGCTTAAATGAGTCCCTTACAATCTGAATGCCTACAGCAGGGGCAGAAATAACGTGGTCTAAGTTTGTGTCGGCTCACGTCTGCTTAAACCTGATTTGGCTTTGATTTATTATAAAAAAGGGAAAACTTGTGTACAAATGAAACAATGAGTAAAATCTTCATGCAGCATCACTTAACCTGAAGCTACAAGCTGTGACTTTATTAAACATAAATCAGTACAAACTCACTTACTGAGGAACTGCACAGCATAACAGATTATAAATAACATTATAAACAGTGTTTATAATGACCTTCTTGTCTTACCCTCATTTACTGTGATTAATGTTTTATAATTTCAGCTGGCAGGTCTGATTTCACAGGAAATGTCAGTTTGACTGTATTTGACTGTGACACATGAAGAGAGAAGTATAGTTTTATATATCAGACAGAGGTGAAAGTTGTGGATTACAGTTTTACAGAACAGTGGGTTTGTTGTGTGGGTCAGTGTTTGATAAGGTCAGAATACACAACAGAATAAATGACTGTGTGTTACAGGTGAACACACAGCTGTGACCCGTGACCGTCTGTAGCTACAGACCCTTTCATGCTCTGGTTCCGATGAGACAAACGAGGGTGACATTGAACTGAATCATCTGTTATTGGAAGGTTTTCTGTAAGTTTCGGGTTTGGAGGACAAATATGTGACAGTCAGTATCTCTCCACTTCCTTACAGTTTGTTCTCTGTGAGTCTGTCAGGTTGTGTATCAGTCAGGTTTGGAGATGTGTTCAGTGACTGAACATGAGTGTGCGAGGTGTTCATAAAGCTTATAAACATCAGATGTGTTGAGCTGCACAGGAAGCACGCGACATCTATGAATGTCATCAGACCCGGCAGCTCAGATTATAAATGATTATAAAGTTGCTGTTGTGAATCAGATAAAGAGATTGTGTTGAACACTGATCTGTCATGTGATTGATCAATAACTGATTTAACTGTAAAAGTGAGCATAACTGAGCATGTGTTACCAGCACGATTCTGTCTCTATTATGTCCTGGTGTTGAGTGATGTCGTCTCATGCTGAGATCCAGATGTAGTTTTGTGTGGAAATGAAATCTTGGTGATATTTGTGTTAGTTTTAGGTAAACACAAACTGATTAACAGATTATCAGACAGATGTAATCTGTTATTTGTATTTCAGGCTGTTTGATAAACCCTTTTTTTAGAAACATGTTTGTTGTGCTGTATGATAAATGTGTTTTAAAAAGCAACTCCATTTCTTAGCAATATATTAAACTCGTCTCAATGTTTAATACTGTGAGTTGATGGTGGTGTAAATCATAGCAGCAGATGCAACAGTTTATTAATGACACTGATCTGATCTCAGATTTAACAAACCCTGGGAAGATTCACGGATCTCCTCAGCTTATCCGGTATTCCGTCCGTGGAGCTTCATTGCCTGAGGAACATCCATTAGAAGAGAATGAGAGCGTTGTACAGGAGTTTCTCACAAATCACTTATCTTCCTCTTTTCATCCAGTCATTTCTCTCTATCTTTCTCTCCTGCAAACTTTATTATTCTCAAGGCGTTTTGTTCATGTTTTATACTTGTTTGACTGCTTTTATTGTACAAATATCTTTGGACTGTTTAACAGAGTCTTTTTGCCTCCTAAATACTGTAAGTGTTCAGTGTTCACACGCTTACCTAAAACATTTCTTACCAAACCTGTAGGTGAACTAGCTGCCCTCATCTTTCAGCCTGTTTATCTCAAAAGCTGGCAGGTGTCAGTGTTTCTGTATGTTGGTTTGAGAGTGAGTCCACACACGTTATGTAACATCACCACCACATCACAATAACATGGCAGGTGTAAAGCTGTGATATGAGCAGTAAAGTTGTGATTTTAAACTTTTAGATGGTTTTCAATTTGGCTGGTGGACGTTGTGTTTAGGATGCTTGTGTTTTGTGACAGATGCTGTCTTCTCACAGATGTCCACGCTGTTGCCATGGTGTCAGCTGGAGAAGTGAGATTTAAACGAGTGCTGGTTATTGTTTTCAATAACCTGTGGTGGAGAATATCACATTAGCCATTATGTTTATGTGTTATGTGTTATTCCCTCCTTCATCACCACACGTATCTTCATCTTCAGTGCTCTTCTCCAGCTCTCCAGGATTTCAGGTCTGATGTTGAGGGTAAGGGAGATGTTGATGGCATGATGTTTGGCAGATTTGTGTGTGCAGATGGCAGGCAGACGTCTCTTCTCTCAGCTCCAGGATCTGTCATTAATCAGTGTAATTACCAGACAGAGAAACATATTACAGCATTTAACCCTCGTGTTGTGCTAATGTTTCAAACACACACAAACGCTGCTGCCATCAGACACTCATTACATTAAATGAGCTGATTTCATTCTGTTGCATGACAGTTTAAATCATTGACTTGTGAGATTCTGGAACTGTCTAGCAAATTGGCAAAACATTTTACTAAAAATAGGAAACGAAACATGCCAGTGAGTTTAACAGGGTCAAACATTTTGGCTAATTTAGGTGAGTTTGAAATTAAAACGTTGATCTACTGGTTTAAACTTTTCACTTCCAGGCTAATTTTTGCTAAAGTTTAAATGTAAGTTTCTAGCACCATCTCTGTTTGAAACATAAAACTGCAGGTTACTTGTGAGGTTATTTTTTCATGAGGATGACACGTTTATATTCTCAACAACAGCTGTGAGAACAAACAACAGACACGGCAACATTTACAGGCACAGACATGATACTGCAGCTGAATGGATCTGTGTTCAGGTGTGTTCAGACTCTGTGATGACCTCACACTCATGAGCACTCAGCGCCAGTAGAACAGAACTGAAGCTTACAGCTGCTTGTCTTTTCCAGTATAATCCCAGTAGTGTTAGTTTAAGTAAAGAAAAAACACAGTATATAAAGAATATACATACAGTAGTAGCATCACATTATCACATTGTTATATAATCCATCTTATTTTCTGTCATATGATGGCTGTTTGCTGTATGGCAGCATTTAAACAGCAGTAACGTGTGTCAGGCTGAAACGTTGAGATTTTTCCTTTGGGGGAAACAGAGTAATTAATATAATGACTCTGAGGGTCTTAATTACTGAACCCATCTGGAGCAGAACAGTGTGTGTCTCATCATACACACAGCTTGTCTCACACATGATCCTGACAGGTCCACATGAAACACACATTTCAGCTTTTTTCAGAAACCAGCACAGAATGAGGCTGTACACAGAAGAGAGGTTTGGACAGCAGACACTTCTTTTAAACAAATAAATGTCTCCTGTAATACGGCACCTTTTGTTTTCAAAGGAATGAAAATGAATAACTTCTAGAGAATATTAGAGCAATAGTTTCTCTGGTGTTGTCCAGCTTATACATATACAAACATATAGATAAAAGGTTCAGTCCGGTTTGATAAATAATTAACAGATGTTGATAGTTCTCGTGACAAGTTTACCTACAAGTTAGTTCATGTGAGTTGATTTATCAGCTTCAAGATCTGAAAGCTATTTATCCATTTAATTTCTGTGAAGCTGCTTGGAGTTTTTGACACTCTTTGGCTGCATGAATTTCACTAAATGCCCCTCATTCCTGATCCTGGAGCTTATAACTCACCGCAGACAGAACAGCTGCTGAAACAGGGTCTGAACAAAGATTTTCTTGTGTCTGTTAGTAGCTCTCATCAATTATAGATGAATAGTGAGTGAGTTGTGTGGTGCTGTATTAGAAGTTTAAGCAGTTAAGTTTATGCTAATGTTCTACATCTGTGTGCGTTTCTGAATCTGGCATTGGAATCTATCTTATTGATTGTGTTAAAGTAAAGCTATTCACATTACAATACGCTTGTAAATGTATACAGTCATATTTTTATCATGTAGGTTGAGATTTCTCATCATCACAGCTGTTGACATGTTTTATTCTTGCCTGAGTTCATTAAACAGGGACAGTTTTCTCTCACCCCCCATAGATCAGTGTTTACAGATCTACAGACACTTTATTACTGATTCTGTAGGATTTACACCAACTGTAGCTCAGAGCCTCAGACTCTGTCTGATTCTGGACTGATTCAGGTTCATATTTCATACTTTTCATCTAATGATGGATAGACTGACACAGAACACTTCACCCTCTCAGGCTCTCATCTGAGTGTCACTTCCTGTCTGGCTCTCAGTGTTTAATGAACTGAAGTGTGGCTAATTACTGCGCTATCGTTTCAAAATGGAAACTATAAACATTTCCATTAGCCCCACCGTCATTAGCGCAACAATTAGACATCTGGGGAATTGATAAAGGATATCTCACACACACACTCACTAACTCTCACACACACAGTCACACACACACAGTCTCACACACACTCACACACACA
>JBAJNP010014129.1:0-11317 GCA_036877545.1 Yasuhikotakia modesta | reverse complement strand
ATGACAGCCTGCAGCTTTAAGACAGAACTCATGTAATTGTGACTCCAACCTGTCCCACCTCAGAGGCTTTTACCCCTCAAATTTTCTATTAAGAAAAAGACTGAAGCTCAGACATTTTACAAAATGCACCCTGAGGTTGACAATCATCATTTAAAGTTACGAATCTACCTTCAAAAAATATTTTTTATGTTTCTGACTCTATTTTGTGTCTTATTTGCAAAAAGTGCCACATTTTGGCATGAAGATAATAGCTTAGTTTCCTGTATTCCCTGGTGTGTGCGTGCGTGCGTGCGTGTGTGTGTGTGTGTGTGTGTGTGTGTGTGTGTGTGTGTGTGTGTGTGTGTGATGGCATATGGGAGCAGAAAGCTCAGCTATCCCCAGCAGTCATCAGCAATATGATTCGCCAAACAAGCCAATACGCAGCATCAACATATGAGCTCCCATCCGGTGTGCGACTCGAGCCGCCGAGGAGGCTTAGCGGAAAATGCTTTTGATTTTCTTCTCATTTCAAGTGCAGATAAAACGCCTGATAATGTTTGTGCCAAACTTTGAATTGAAACACTTCACACCTGATGCCCTGTGTGGGTTTGTGCGATTGACAGAGCGCTACACTGAAAGGTCAGGCTACGTCTGTGTGAATGCCAGCTGTCCCTCTCTAACTTTGATTTTCTCATAACCTACAGAAATAAAAAATCAAAACAGCCATTCATTCACAAAAGCACACACACACACACACACAAATGGCTTCCATCAGAATTGCTCACCAAAAGCTTTGTTCACATTGCACACAAATCTGTTTAGGTTTTCAAATGAAAGAAATCTGAATTTGTTACTATGGTAACAATGCAAGGGTAGCGTATATATAACTAAAAATGAGTAGCTGTCATTGTTGAAACCTTGAGAAACTAGTCTGTGAAAACGTAGATGAGGTGACATGCACAAAAATAATTTTGAAAACTGCTTTCCTGTAAATAAATACCATTAATGAAATAAATTTACTTCACATATAAAACTGCACATTCTATTAGGAGCCTGTTTATGTACCACATTAACTGACATTAATTTTATTCATTAAAGCAAATAATCTGTCAAAAAAAACTGTAAATGATATATGAATGTCTGAAAAAGTTTTACACCAATTAAAAATAAGCTCTTCCAGTGCATGCTGACAGAAATAGTTAATATAGTAACGTTTCTGAAATGTTACAACGCAATGCAACGTGTCAGTATCTCTGCATTAGCTCCTGTCCTCCACCTGCAGCCCCTGAGGTTTGTTGCTGTCCCCTGTGAAGCTGTATTCCTGCTGCTGAGATGTTTGTGGTGGGGTGTTGAAGTCAACCTGCTGCTTGGTTTCCTGAGTGTGTATTATAGGGAGGTAATATGAAAGGCTCTGCACTTGACTGGTGTTACCATCTCATCCCATCTCATCTCACACACGCAGTCCTTCAAAGCACAGAGCAGAGGAGCACTGATGCCTGATGACAGATGATTACTAACGCTCTGTGTTGTGCCGATGCAAGCGAGCTGTGATTGGCTGCTTCTGAGTTCGCACAGAATCCCCGCATCAGGAAAACAACACATCGGGGAGCCGCTGGCTGGAAGAGACTAATGCTAAACTGCTAAAGCTATCGTGTTGTGTACCGCATGCGAGTAACTTCTGTGACTGTCACAGGATACATTTCCAAAAGCATTAAATATACAACAGAGCACACGGTGCACAATAATGTATCCCATAATGCAATGCTCTCAGCTTGAAGGTTCCAGTGTGCTGATTAAAACTGGAGGTTATGTCACCAACTTAATTTCCAACACAGTAACTGTACAACACTCAACAAATCACCAAACAACGTGATGTTGAGCACGGACTAAAATGCACAGACTAAAAATGTTTACAGCTGTCAACAACAACAACATATGAAATACTGTTACTGCAACAACAACATATGAAATAACTGTTACTGCAACAACAACAACAACATATGAAATACTGTTACTGCAACAACAACATATGAAATACTGTTACTGCAAGAACAACAACAACAGCATATGAAATACATAGCAGTTCTAAGTATAGAAACTCCCCAAAAACAAAACATCAACACAAAAAAATTGATCCACAAATGACATAAATTCTGCATGTATCAACCCTTATAGCACCAAACTCTACAGGACTCACAATAATGCATTTTGATGATCAAAACGTACCAGGTCCAGGTTTAACTGTGTTTTCCAACACTCCAGCATTAAAATATTCAGGGGTTAATCCACAACTGTAGAAAAATAGACACTTGTAGCACAAAAGGAAGTTTGTATATCTGCACTAGATTGCAGTAATCCAGCAAAACTCTGTAACAGGTCAATTGCAGGAGTCACATGGTAATAAAGGAACCATTTTGGATCAGATATGTCACATGATCAGAATGTCACATGACTCAGTGTCTGGGGCTAATGCTGCTTTCTGTTATTAAAGAGCAGCGACAGGCTCTCTTTTATTATTAAATGAATGTATTCATCACAGAAACAATTATGACTGAATCCTCTGTTGTACAAACAGCTCAATACCAGAGTAAAATTAATGCTTTAATTATTAAATCTTTTGCAGTCAAAGGTGCATTTATAAATACGTGAATTGTCTTTATATTTTCTAACACAGCTGTACTGGCCCTGCAGTTTATTTTAATACACCCATCATTGTTTGACATAAGAATGACATTCAAACTGTTTTTTAAACATTCCACTAACAACATACAACGTTTGATATTTAGGACATATAATAGACATAAACAGAAAGTTTTATTAACATTAATGAAAGACTACTTTTGATATCTTTGGAGAAGATCTTTTGGAGAACGTTAGCCAACATTTTAAGAACGTTTCCTGTTAGCAGAGGCCCTGTCAGTTGCTTAAACAGTTGCGAGTTTCAGGCGCTAGTACAAGAACGTTCACCATTGCAAAGCTGCAGTAAATGTGTGGAGATATTTACAGGGTGAGGAATGTCAGATCGATGCAGTGACACCCAGCAAGCAGTCATAATACATACCTGATTCCATTCTCTCGCTGCATCAAAACTGTTTTTATTATTGCGACGCTGCATTCATTGCAATCAACCGGTGAACAATGAAGCAGATGCTGTTTGTATAGGAGATACAAACCCTGTGATTAAGGTCCCAGAACATACACACAAAACATTCCTCATCGTAATGGTCTGACTCATTACACCGCATTCATTAAATCTAAACGCCTGAACGTGACGCTCGATGAGCAAAAAAAATAGAGTCGGTCGTAAAACGGCCTTGTGCACAGACAGATGATCACTAATTAGACGCAGACTGAACGACACGCCGAAAAATGCGCCAGTTTTGATCACGGGCCTCACAAAGCCCTGACAGTGTGTGATCGTAACTCAGTTTAATTGATGACACCATCATTGTGTTTTGCTTGGAATAGTTGTAGAGCATAAAATAAATGATATTACAGATCAAACGGCAGCTTTTACCAGATTTATTCTCTCTCGTTCCGCCTCTTTTATGTTTAGATGTTTGCTTCTGCCGCTTTGAAACTCTGTATGTCTGCGTATCTAACGTGCGATCTTTATTCATACAGAGAACGGCTCAACAACAATTTATACTTCACAACATCTCAGCGCTCAAAAAGGGCGTTTGGGTCTCTCAGAAAGCTGATTGTAATTCGTACAGGACCAACCTGGTGTAGCTGAAATCATTTTTTACTTTTGTTCTGTTCAGCGTAATGAAAGTTGTCAGGCTAAAACGGTTCAGAATTTCAAAGCACTTGTTGGACGAGACTAATGACAAAAATACAATTACAGACTCTATTTGCAAATTTATCCGCAGGTCATCAGATTTTCCTTCATGCCAGCTGGAGTGAAAACTGTCATCAGACTATTAATTTAGCGTTTAACTTATAACAGGCAAATTGCATTACATTATAAAAATGCTACACAGAAACATTTTCACAAGTGGTTTAATTCTGTCTGTCACTCTTTGGAAATGTTTTAAATTTCTTTATTAATTTTAAACACTTATTTAAAAACTCTTAAAAAGTGAATTAAATCAGTTATTGAACAAGTTACATGATCAGTGTTTGAAACTGATTTTCTGGAAAATATCAGATTGGCTTCATTTGACAACTATAATGGAAGTATGCAAGTAACCTGCAGTTTTTCATTTGAAACAGAGGTGGCAGTAGAGAGGCAAACATTACAGACAGCAGCTTTAACTTCTGTGTCCCTCTGTCTGTAATCTAACATCATTCACTGCTGTGGCTGTGAGCCGGTGTCTTAAATCAACAGTTAAATAACAGATCTGATAAAGACATAAATCCAAATGAAGGATTACAGAGCTGGTGTGTGTTTATATAACTCAGAACATCTGTGTGCTGTAATCCATCTTAACGCTTGTTAAAAATCACCACTCAAGTGTCAAAAACAGAGTTTGGAGGCCAGCGTTATACAAATGACTGCGGACAGAGAGCAAACGATGGAGACGATACGGACAAACACGTACTGTATGAGAGAAAAGGAATTTGACTCCAGTGAAAAGAGCAAGCACAGTGTTTTCCTGTGACAGGCGAGCGTTTATAAAAAAGGATTTATGGGAAGAAAGAGCAATGAAGATGTGACCTCCACATCACGCAAACCTCACAGCCTGCCTGCGCTATTAGTTTAGAGACCCTTAAAGAGACAGACAGATTTGTTTGGCTTGTTGTGAAGGTAAGCAAATAAAGAGACAGATAATAATGACACAACAAACCTGCTTAACAGATTAAACATCATCCTGCTTTAGGGGAGAAACAGAGAATCTCCGTTTTATAAATCAGGTACCCAGCTAACAGTTTTAGGTTGTTAAAAATGTTATTTTGGCAGCTACATTTAACATTTTAGAGGTTGTATTCTGTAACATTTTTAAAACGTCCACAAACTGCCTAAGAAACGTTTTGGATATGATAAATAGCATTCAACTTTAAATTATGCTAATGCACAAATGTTTTTTCACAACTTTGAGAGAACGATACCCAACGTGCCTAATATGTTCTCTGTTAGCTGGTTATGTATTTAATTAAAGATTTATATAAAGTATATAAAGTATATGTCTTTATACATAAAGTATGTGTCTTTATATTAATGCATTCTGACATTTAAACTATAGTTGTGCTGTTCACCTGTTAACTAGATCAACTGGCATCTGGTGACCAGTAACTTTCTGGTTATGTAAGAAATCTAGCACTGCACCGACATCCAAAACACAACATATGCTAGTGACCAGCAATGCTGGAGGACTAAAAATATCCACAGTAAACATCTCATTGTGAACAAGCGCATGCAGCGTGATAATGAGCGCAGTCACTGCGAGCGGCTGCGACTTCTGCTTAATTAAAGCAATCAAGACTCAAAAGTGAATTATGAGAATATGCTGCAGAGTCAAAGAGGAAAACGCACATTTATTTAAACTGTCTGAAACATCACTTCCATCATTATAATTGATACACACTCCAGACTCGCATCGTACCATCAATAATACGAGAATCTTCGTCATGTGTGGCAACCACTGGAGTCTTGCAACTTTTCTGACACCCGTCCAATGCAGGGAAAGTTTCATATTCTCCTGCTGACAGATAATGTTCCCAGAACGTTGGCTAACGTTCTCTTAGAGTTCTCCTAAAGCTAGCAAAAACATTGTTGCAGTAACATCGTTACATTTCACACATTAAAAATATTAAGTTGTTAGTGAAACATTTTAAACAACAAATATTTATAAATAAATATTTTAACATTCCCAGAACATTTAATATGTTAAATGTTTTGTTACTTAACAGAAACATTAGGGAAACATTCCTACAACCTATAATTGTTAGCCTGGCTCCTCTCTGTCTCACGTCTCAGCACGTCTCAGTGTCGTCTCTACGAGAGCCTCACAGTAATGAAAATATAATGATGCCTGTCAGCTCGGTTTACTGTATTTCACTTATCTCAGGGCTGTGGCACGTTGAGTCTCAGTAATGGCCCTAAATAGCAGAGATTGACAGAGCTTGACGCCTTTGTTTGATAGTCCCATCTCAGCCCGGGCGAGAGAGACAGGATTCATTTGATGGGCCAGTTACCCGCTCTGCCTCGCGCCTGAAAATGTCCAGCACGCCTCATTCAATGTTCTCCAGTGAATGTTACAAGAACGCTGTACGCTAGCAAGAAATCAACTCACAGATATATTACAGATGCTCACAATCCTGAACTCTCTGTGGGTTCAGTGAGGACAAACCTTAAAATCTGGACATTTAAATTCTCTTTAATTGGAAAAAAGTATTACAGTCTGTGTGCGTTTCATTAAAGTATCAACTTTGTTTTACATGTTGCTTCTGAAAGTGCTCAGGAGAAACAGAAAAAAAGACAATTAATGTAGATTTTTTAACGAAAACAATCAGAATTTAGTATAGTTGAGTTTAATGAGAGTGAACTGAATTAAGTAAAGTTTGTGTTTACACTGAATTCTTCAATAATATTGATTGCAGACATGCAGCAAATCTAAACTGACTTCTAAGATCTTCTATGAAACTTCTTGAAGACATTTCTGAGACTTCTGGGTCTTTTTGTTAGGAGAAACATCTGAGACATAAAACTTGCCATTTGCTCTCCATGTAATCTCATTGCTGTCTAGGAGAAATACTTGAGATAATAAAGAGATCTCATGGCTGAAACACTCCCTGATGACACTGTAACAGAGTAAGAGGAACATATAATCCAAAGAGGATAAACTTCAGTCTGATCGGAGTCCCGTGAGAATCTGAACGTGGCTGATGGGTGGCAGCTGAAATTTTAATTGCATTTAGACTTTACAAGCACAACAGCCAGTGGCCTGATGAAAAGCAGACATCTGTTTCCTTCATCAACAGACCCTGTTAACACAGAAAACACGCTTCTGTTGTACAGGCTCAGTAGGTACTGAGGTCTCCACCTACATGCACACAGCATTGTCCAAAACTGTTGCTCATGTTTACACTTTAAACTGTAGCAATTTCTACATTAAATAAGTTTGTTAAAGCCTGTCTTATGACAAATGTTGTAAGTAAATTCTCCATTCAGATGTAGGTCAAACATGTAGCAATTAAAGCTTTAACTTAAGCATTACTTGTGATTGTTGTTTTGACATGTTTAAAGTTAGCAGTTACTTTATAAACAATTGAATGTACTGACTTAAAATAAGCTTTATATCATTTCTTAAAGAAGCATTCATGATCGTGTGCAGCAATTTACTAAATATTGTATTTTTATATATTTTTTTGTATATTGTATTTATAGTGTTTGTGTGCAAAATCTTAAGAAATAAAAAATGAGGAAAATCTTACTGGTTGTTTGCAGTGGTATGTAGTAAGACTTCCTTGGCATAATTTTCTGAGCTCAAACTTTCTCATTGGCATGCATGAACAACATTGTGAGAATTAATTCTAATTAGCCGTCTTTTGTTTGCTGTGAACATTAAATCCTTCCCGGAGTTTCTGTGCCACAATACTCCATCAGGAAGTGAGAAATATCCGACTGAGATGAAAGGATGCTGAGAACTCGATCGGTTCCTGTACAGTCTTCTGATAAGTTGTGAGGAACGGCGTTTGTAAGACCTAATTAACGTCTGCTGTACATCTTACTTCTGCATCTCACAAACACACAAAGTCTCTCTCATGCTGTTCCTGTTCTGTCTCTCCCAGGAGGCTTTAATTCTGCCCTGCAGGGTGTCAGACCCAGGCCGGTTGTAGGGTCACTGAATATTCAGGGCTCAGCTCAGACCTCTGCAGATGCCAATGTGGACATCCATTGATATAATGTTCAAACGTTGCACTTTATAATAAATGCTGAAACGCTACATCTGCATTCATTTTTATGTAGTGCATCTTTCATTGTTACTGGAGCTAAAACTAGACAAAGTTCTGCTTCTCTGACCATAAAAGAATTGTGACACATCAGTTTTGTGCAGTCAGCGCATGCTGGTGACAGTTTTATGTCTTTGATTCGCTCGGTGTTTTTAATTTTGTTCAGAAGTCAGTAGCCTGTTACAATGAGTTCTTATAAAAATATATAGTGTTGCTGGATTTGCCACAATGTTTGAGATTTATGGCGTTGTGTCATAATGAAGGAGTTTTGCAAGAACCGCAAATCTCATCGCTTGCATTTGCCAACAAATTCTTTTATATCAAGTTTTTATATCAAGGAAATGTGTGCATGTTAAATCTGGAAGAAGGGAAACTTTGACCGTTCAACAAAGAGTTTTATTATCGTCAGTGTAATGGTAATGTTAGGAAAACATTCTAACAACCTAAACCTGTTAGCAGGGTAACGGCAGCTGAAGAATTTTCCCAGAGTCCTCTCTGTTTCTCTGAGAGGAAAATGCAACACCTTCTCAGCACAAAACTGTGTTGGCATGTTCACTGAGAGAGTTAGCTGGGCACCCGCTGTGAGGTGATGTAAAAACATAGTTTCTGACTGTTATTCTCTTTGTACATTTTGCAGAATTAATAAGCGTGATGTTATGGACCCTGTGGACAGTTTTAATAGGGCAAAAGCTTCTCAATGTTACTTTATTAGTGCTTGTATCAGTGTGATGAGACACGTATGTATGACTTGTCATGTTTAGACTAGTTTGATCTATATTTAATGAGTAAAACTTTAGTTCTTTTCTGCCAAAATCTTAGCAAGCTTCACTTGAAGGGATAGTTCACCCAAAAATAAGAGACTCAGTCACCCCAAACACTTAACAACAATGAACACTTTATAGTTTTATGCTGTACATACTATACGTTTCATAGATTATTCTCTTTCTGCATATGAGAAAATGTTCTTGGTCAATTTTACATTTGTTTTCTCTCTCTTTCGCTTAAAATATCAATTAAGGGATTTTTTTATTTTTAACTTTCACTTTGTGAAATTCACTGTTCAAACAGGTTCAAAAACAAATCAAACTGAAATGTGCCACAAAAACAAACATCTTTCTTGTTTTAAAATCTTCTATTGAATGCAAAGGCCCTCTTTTAAGGTGATAACAAAAGTCAACACTTGATCTTAACTCTGGTAACCGGCTGTATTTTTGTACACTCATATCCCCTGAAGCTGCTGTCTGTTTAGCTTAGCACAGCTAAGATCTGATGGCCACAAAGCTAGTGCTATTCTGAGAACTCGGCCTAATCTCAACTTTCTTCCAACACGCAGCATGATAGCTGAACAAAATGTGTTCCACCTACCTTCACATTTTAAATAATCAAACCAGAAACGGTAACTTTAATTTAGAATCAGATTTCAGTAAAAGTTTGGCAAACACATTTTCCTTTGAATGCTTTCTGCATTCCTGTTCAGGTTAAATCCCTCCAGCTTTGACGCTGAGCAGCTGGAATGATTTCTGACTGTGGCTTTTTGAATATGATGGTAGATAAAGCTGGGTTCAATAATCCTTTAGACGTGAGAACTATTAAAACTCTTTGTGAGACCAGACTTTCATCTGAGTGCTGAAGTTCAGGTACAGAACATACTTGTAAATGCGCCGCTCTCTCAGTTACTCTCTCTCTCTCTCTTTCTTTCAATCTCTCTATTCCAGCGAAGCCCTCAGCTATGCTTTTGTCTCACCCGTTCATTTGGATTTTCTTGTTCTTTATGCACATTCTGTAACACCTATAAAGTCACTGATGAGTGTTCACACTTAAACTTAGGTGAAATTTGTGGCACACCGTCCCGTTGATGAAACCAATGGCTTTACACCTCCTCTCACACAGGATCTGTGCAGAAGCCTGTGAACGTTTTTGTAACTTTGTGTGGCTTGTATTTCTGTAGTTTAATGAGAATTAAAATGTAAACAGGTTCTGTTCGGATTTTGATTATAAATATGTACGATTTTCGTACTAGAGATTTACTGTAATTTATTCAGGCTGGTAAAGTTTTAGGCATTATGGGATGAAATTTTGTTCCTGTATTATATTTGGTTCATAAACTTTAATTGCATTATGTTTATATAACAAACTACCTGAACTACTCTGTGCATTAAAGTGATAATAATGGTAAACAAACGACAACATGATGAATTAAAGTTCATGGAAACTGGCTTTTAATAAACAAATACAGACACAACCACACAGAAAAACACCATCAGCGTAATACACAGATGTCATAGTGTTTCAATAGCTTAGCTGCATTGAGTTTGTGGGCTTGTTGCTCATGAAACACACAAACTGATCACATGTGTAGCTTAAGCGCACTTTTTAATTCAATTGTCTGTTGAATACATACATGTAAAACATCACTGAAGAAAAAACATTTATTTACAACATAATCCATTTTTTATACTACAATAATTTCCATTTGATATGTATTTATGCCCATACCAACAATATAAAAAGTCATTTAAGGTCATGTAAACTCTGTATGTTAAGGAACGCGTGACTCTGAGCAGCTAAGCAAGTTTATGTCCAAATAATAAAGAGGTAATGGTTGTATGGGGACATGAAATATGGAGGCCAGCATTTATCCTTTTAATTGGTCTCATTCATCAGAGGCCGCTCGTATCCGCCCCGGCTCACCAGCTATAAGGGAAGAATTAACCGTGTGGAAGTCAAAGCCACATTTGCATTCACTGTCACATTGCGTTTAACAGAATGAAGAAGAGAATCTGACATTTACAGCCTCCCGTTTGCGAAGGCGAGCGCTCGCCCTGAATAGATTTATGTCTGAAGCGCCAGCGGTATCCATGAGCGGAGAAGTGCAATTTCACAACGCCATTCACTTTCAAATAACCTCCATTCACACCTTCAACACAACGGCAGGAAACACACTTCAACACCAACCCGTCTGTAATTACAGCAGATCGGCGAATGCGCCTTTATACACCCGCGCAATGTCTCCATGCGCAGCTGTGGAGACGCGCGGGTCCCGTGAGAGACACAAAGGACGCGCGTGCATCTTTCTTTAAAACAACGCAGTTCTTTGCGTGGTTATGCAAACTTCATGAATTCTGTAAAGCTTTAACAACACAGGAATGACATATGACACATTATGTGATAAATAAAGCGTCAACCTCTACTAACGTTACCGCAACGTTTTGAGAACTTTTTGGGTACTGATAAACTCTAAAAAAATGCTTTTGTGACTTTTAATAACGCCTTTAAACACACGTGTGTTATATTACAATGGCTTTTGTTGTGATTTGAACCTTAAGGTCGGGGTCACAACCCCATTAGAAGAAACAAACTAATTTAGAGACAGTGGGCATGTGGCACTAACACATAAACAACCAGACACACAATGTTAACCACAGTCCCCCCGTAACAGGTT
>JBAJNP010014128.1:0-11317 GCA_036877545.1 Yasuhikotakia modesta | reverse complement strand
AAAACGTACTGTCTCTCTGTAGAAATCCTTGACCTCTGGCGTGATGGAGTCAAAATCTCCGCTGATGTAGTCCGGGACGAAACTTCATGTGAAGAAACACAAAAAACAAGAATGAGGGAGGGAGGCGAGTTATAAAAAGGCTCAATTCGTGCAGCTATCAGGCCCTTAATTCATGTGAAATGAAGGTGGGAGTCTGACAGAGGCCATGGAAAACACCAGTGACAGGACCTCACCAGAACCACTCAATGCCTGCCAGTCACGGTGTTATCTGCTCCCTGTCACGACAAGAGCAATATAGACGGCCTATTTGACACTATCGGGCTAAAAAGAATTGATGCACACTCTGCCTTGGCTGTGTACCTCACACCAAACCTGGTACTACGTAGATTTAAGCTATATACAGAAGAAATGACAAGATTTTCCTCGCTCAGGCAGCCACACGTTCCATCTGAGTGAGGCATATCATGTTGAAGCTTTTTGCTTTTTATTCCTTCAGAGCAGTAAGGTGGTGTCGGTACTGGCGAGCGTTAAGGCATAAAGACTTGATGGTGCGATTTCACGCTCCGCTGGGTGGTGCATGTAACCGGTGGATGAGCTGAAATGCGTCGCTGTGGTATTTTAACAGTAACACTGTGGCGGATTACAGCAGGGCTCTTCCTCTCGCTGGATTAACAACAACCATAAACTTTTAACAATACTAAACTTTTCACAGTTAGAGCTGCATGTGTAAACCACCGCCTATCTATTGCCACCTCTGACATTTTTTATAAGTAAATAAATTATAAATCATTATTATAAACATAAACTTACAATAGGAAATTACGTAAGGGGATCATTTTTAATACTGATCTGTTATATATTGGCTCAATAATATTTTTAACCAAAATATTAAAGATTACAGCTTTAAAATAGAGCTCTCTATATTTTACAGTCAACAATGACACAGTTCTGTTTGTTTATAGTGGTGTTTGGGACGAAAATCATCAGTATTATTAATGTTCACTATCAAACAAACATCTAACTGTCAGTAATAAACTTCAATACATAAATTGTCCCTCAGTTTTGATGTCATTAATCATGTTCACTGTATGAAGAAATGATGTACTGTATCTTTAACAAACTACAGGCTCCTATACGTTCTCCTATATGTTCTCATTGTTATTTTCCGATGACATGATAGAAGTACTAGTAAAACGGCCCATCCATTCACATCATCCGTCTCCACGGCTTCATTCAATGCTTGAAATAGTGATTCAAAGCAACAAACAGTTTGAAGTTTCTTGTTCTGGGTTTGCAACAGACCCGTTGTTAAACAAGAGACCACAAATAACCCTCAGCGGTGACAGTTCTGTAGCCACATTAGAGGGAAGCTAAATGAAACCGTTCCTTTTGACATTTTATCAGCAAAAACACCTCAGTCCTACCGAGGAGCTCAAATTGGAGGCAAAATACACCTCTTTTACATTCAAATTAAAGTGTCACTTAAAGTTAATCGTAATGTAGAGACTCTACCTCGTTGGAAAAGGACTCAATTCGGAGCGGCGCCGAGAAAATTAGAATTAAGAATTGAAGTAATTCCAGAAGGTCAGGACCGACGCCCACAAGAGAGCACAAGACGAGATGCCCTGTTGCATCAGATGGTTGATTCGTTTTGTCACAGCACAAAGAGACAAGACAGACCGACAAGATCACACTGGCCACGGCTTACTTGTTTTGTCCTTGTTACACATTCACTCTAGAACAAAAGCTTTTAGACTTTTAAAGCCCCTACACGACATTGAAGATCATAAACTACATACTGATCCTCAAGGATCTTCTAATTTGGTCACATGACCATCATGTTTATCAACAAGGAAGCACATATTGGGTTGATGTGATCGTGTGGCGCGCTATATTTGGTACATCGAAAAACCCACTGAGGACTTAACTAACAGATCATCTGTTCTATGTCTGCTGGTTTATCTCAGCTCTCTGAATATCAAGAGACCTCTTCAGATGTTGCATCATTACAGATGGTCTGGTGAAATCATGAAACCTTTTCCTGAGTGGATCTTCTCAACACACAATCAGCTTTTAAATATGTCTCATTTTTACCTCCTTCGTAATCAGCAAAGGTCACACAAGTGCTTCACACACCAACACAACACCTACCAAGCTAACGACAGTACAGCACATACAGCACTTGTGCACCCGTAGGTTACAGAGTCTAATTTGTACATCTATGAGAGACATCATCTATTACACACACTGTACATCAGGAGGAACTTAAAGATGCCTCAGCTGAGCTGCAAAAGCAGGTTGCTTAGAAACTGTTACGGTGCTGATGTCAAAATCATTATTATAATCACATGATGACTACCCACAATGCAACACGGGACACCCAGTCACAGTAAAATAACAGAATGAAGGATAGGGATAATGAGGGATAGACATTATTATTTTCCAAACCAAGAAAAATACTGTATATACTTAATATAAGCAAGAAGTCTAAGGTAAGAACTAAATTACTAGTTTTAGGTGTAAAAATCTTAATTAAGTTTATAAGCAGACTGTAGGAAGTAAAAAATGCCATCATAAACTATAAAATATGGTCCTTTTAAAACTTTAAAAACAACACAATTTTCAACAATTTTCCAGAAAGGAAATTTAAAAGTAGATTTTAAAAGCTTTAAATTTACATTGATTAAAATACATCTTTTCAATATTTTAAAGGCGTCCCAAATACTGTGTCTGTGGAAAAATTAAGCAATACAAAAAAGGTTAAAAAAAAGCTTTTATAGAGCGATTTAACAGACATTTGAACATCTGAAGATGAAAACTGTAAATAAATGTTGATGATCCAGACATTCCAAAAACGATTTCGAAACAACAGTCTAACTGTAATGGGCCAAATATTACATAGTCTGGCATGTTTCACAAACTCAGAAAAGCTAAACCATATCCCATATGAGTTTTCTAAACTAATCAAAGAGTACCGGGAAAGGTCAATGCAGTAATTACATTAAAGGGACTGTGAGATAATAACAGGACATGTCTCCTCTGAAGATTTCCTTTCCTGTCAGCTTCTGTTTGCGCAGGGAGATTAAAAATGAATAATCACTGAGGATGCAGTAATTAGGCAGGGCCAGAGGTCTGCACGACTCGTGAACACCGTTCTGCCTCTCCACCAAAAAGAATTATGGGAAATGCACAATCGCTAGTCAAGCMAAAAATAAATCTGCTAGCAAATGTGCAAAACAATAGCGAGATGCCACAAAGTGATTTGCCAGTACCATTATTTTAACACTGTGGGTTTTGTTCCTTACGATTTGTAGTTAATGCTGCAGTCTGTAACGTTTGTCTCTTTACTGCCATCTCTGTTCAAAACATAACAGGTTAGTTGCATGTTTCATTATGCAAGTAAAATGAAGCTAAACTGCCTAGAAATTTCCTACAAATCTGACCCAGTTAAAATGATTCATCATTATTATAAACTTACTATTGTAAATTAGGGTACAGAAACCGGGTCACAATCTGTCATGTACATATTCACTAACAGATTATTGTACTTTTTTAACCCACAAGTTACAGATTGCAGCATTAATACACTTAAAAATTGTATTTAAGAAGAAATGAGCTGCATTTACACTGAATCATTTGGTTGCTGCGCAGATGCAATTAATTTCCAACCAGTAAAAATTCTCAAGTCACAACAAAAAGACCCTTTATTCAGTTCTGGCAGCCCTGAGTAAAGTCTACAGACCACAACAAAAACACACAAAGAAAAGCAACAACAGCTACATGAGAATTTATGGATGTGACATGGAGCGCCTATATATGTGCATTTAAAATGTTGTTTATTTTTTGGCACATTCTTTAAGGTGTCTTGGGATGTGCTGTTGCAAGCGGATAAGCTAAAGAACAGCTTTCAAGGTTTACAGCTGAAACAAACACGCCAGCAGTGTGCTGAATAGATCATTAGCCTCTCACAAAGGCTTCCTCACTTTTATAAATACGACTGCCATTGCATAAACTAGCTGCTGCAAATAAGTTCAGTCTATGCGTGTGGCTTAAACACGTCTGTTTCATCTCCTCATTTTCCATGTTTTCAATTCCATCTAAATGCACAAAACTTCATTTTAATGAGTTTTGAATACTTTAAATCATGTTTTTTATAACTCCATGAAATTAACTTTTTCGAGTATCGTGGATTCTAGTCCAGATTTGCTCATTTTGAGGCTGTTATTGTATACCAACATGAAAAAAAACACAGTGTTTTATATATAAATATAATATTTAAGCAACAAAATAAATATATTTTTGATCTGGATCTTCTGGTTTAGTTTTGCAGAAGAAAGTAAGTTATAACTTTCTAAGTTAAAGTAAGTAAGACTGAATGTTATTTTTAGGTTCTGGAACCAGAAAGAGACCAAACAAAAGAAAACAATTGAAACCAGCTCAGGAGGGGAAAGAAATAACCAATTTAGAGGCCTGGAGATGAATCTATCCTGTCAGGAACAGACAAAAGGTGATGGATTAAAAGTCAAGTCCTCTGATAACACTCTGGCAAACAGGTCATTCCTGTGAGCTTTTAAAAGTCATGCAGTTGTGTGAGCGAGCTAAAGTCCAAACTGACACCCAAACAAAACCGTGACATCACCAGAACCAGTGGTGAACTGTGGGCCTTGGTCTTCTACTGATAAAAAAAACAATAACATATTACTTTTTATTAAAAACAATAATTAACCCTCCTATTATCTTTGGGCTCAATTTGACCCCATTCAATGTTTAATGTCTCTAAATTCTTGGTTGGCATCAATTTTTGGCTTGTTATTTAATGGCTCTTTAGGTAGTAAACAAATAAACTAAGTATTTGACACACAAACTTGCATAAAAATCATATTCTGGAGGTTTAAATTGCTGGGGTCTTTAAATTGAGGGTAAATTGAGGATAACAGGAGGGTTAAATTAAAAAATGTTTTCCCCATAGTTTGTGTGAGGTGCCTGTAGAGCCTTGATGGTTCCTTTTGTAGGCAGATCCACCCTTGGCCTTGCTAATCCACAGTGACACCAAAATATGGGTTCTCACCTCTCCCGGCGACCCTCCGTGAGCCGGTAAAGGTGATTGGCCCCTCCGTCTGCACATGCCCGGATCTTGGCTGAAATGATACAGATAAACTCATAAGGACACTCGCTACAACACACAGCATGTGCCCTGCACTTTAAAACAGGAAGACAAAAATGACCGATGTGCTAAATATCATTGAAATCGCATTATAAGACTATACGTTTGAGGCTATTTTAGACCCTATCTCGGTAACTGGAGATGCTGAAATAAAAACAAATAGATTATTGTAGATCGTGGTCAGGCTGACAGTAATGGTCCCCTTGTGCCTTTCAGCAAATGCACTAATCATTTCAGGATGAAGGTCAGACTGTCCTGTCAGAGTCATCACTGAGTCTGATAAGCATGCTGAGCTCTGTCACTGTCAAAGTAAATCTGGACTGAGATGAATGACAGACATATTGTATATGCATATTGATTCTGTACATTGATTCTTGAGGCTACACACTATACTGTCCTCTGACATCTTCAGTTATTCATAATACCTTGTCTGCAATGAAAATCATTAAGTTAAATGACATATTTTTGATGAAGAATTCAAGTCTGTAATGCATTTAAAGGCATGACAATGCTTATTCTATTCTATGTGGTATAATGCATTATAATTTTTAGATGTGTAAGCGTGTCCCAATGTTTTTACAGATTCAATTTGCTAATCAGTGCAGAATGACAATTCTGGGAAAGATTTAAAAAAAAAGAAAAAAAAAACATCAGAAAGTGACATTAAAATGATAATCCGGCAGACTTTGAAGTTAACATGAGCAGAAGTTCACAAGAAGCCCTCTTGACTTTTTTGTAGCTCTGAACCAAAGCGCACAGATGTGGAATTCTCTCTCCAGACAATAACAGGAGGTAACAAACATGAATTTAAAATATTGTGCATTTTCACTGAATACATTAGTTATTTTAAACCAGCTGCTTTGAGAACAACAGCTTACCTTTGAAGACGTTTCTTCTTGCATTTATCAGGAGTCAAAAATCCTATTATTTAAAACCGCACAAACACAGCTGCACCGCATTTATAAACAAACAGGTGAGTTTATGCCTTTTATGTTTTTCCAAACACGTTCCCAGGAAAAGAGAGGGAATGTTTTCATGGCTGTGTGGAAGAAAGCTGATTTTCTGGGATGAGCGCTCAGATGTTGTGCTTACGAGAGTGAGGAATTGTCACAAAGATCATGTCAAGAGGAATGTAATCTTGTCACCATATTTGGTTTACGACCAAACCTCAAGGGAACAGAATTGCATGATATGCCTTATAAATAATGGAAAGTGTTTGCAAGACAACGCTGTTGGCCTTGGACGTATTGCCCCCGTAGCTCAACTGTTCATGGTGCCAGCAACAAACAAGGTTATAGTTCGAGCCTCAGTGAACACAAAGGACAAATTGAAATAATGCATTGCATGAATGTGTTTAGGATACAAGCATCTGTTAAATGCATGCATGTTAATGTAAATGGTGTTTAAAAGAACTTGTTTAAAGTTTCAAGCACAAGGTTAACAGTTAAGGACTGGAATAGTTTAACTGCTTCTATACTATTCTTAAAGTAAAGTTATGTGTTTCATTTGTGCCTCATCTAACGGCTTTTCAAATAAATGATTGACTATTATTATTGAGTGCCTGATGACAGCTAGACACAGTAAATGAAAAATCAAACACTTTTCAAGGTACAAAGTCCATACCTTGTCTCTGTAATGATCCAGATAAAATGTGCTTATGAAAACACTAGTGCAAAATAAAATATGCTAGCTCTGAAGTAATGCCTCATCATGGTGCATCCAGGCTAGTTATTCATTAACGCCCAGACGGCTAAATTGGTCTGGAACACCCATGATCATTTGGACAAGCGCTATTATAGCACGTTTTCAATGCGGTCTTGGAAGTCGAGTCAAAAGATTCTATCAGAGTAAACAGCATGTTACATCTCTAACTGGAAAACGGGTCATGATTCGGTGTAGCAGTGAATACCTACTAGGAACAGAAGTTAATAGCACCAATCTGAATGCAAATGAGTCATTATTTCAGCCAGGCGAATGTACTGATATGACTTATAAAATATAAGACTATAAAATGAAGACTTCACATGCAGAAGTGAAAAGCAATTATATAACATCTGTGACTGTGCATGAGGAAGCTGTGCTGTGATTATCTAACCTGTGGGTTTAAACACAGCTACACAGATTATATATTTATGGCAAACATGTTTTCACTGGTAAATGTTCTAAAGATTTATAATTTGCTAGACTGGTTAGATAGATAAACATTGAATCACTTTACATCAAAGCCTCTAAGCTCTGTACAGAACAAATGTAAATGCATAAAATTAATTGAAAACCTTTACATATAAGTGATTTTGGTTTTGTTCTAGGTAACGTTGTATTAATGTTATTGCTTGGTTAAAAGAACTTTACTTAAACATTAAGCTTTTAGAATGTTTCACTAACAACTTAAGAATAACATTTTTGTGATATGCAGCGTTATGACTTTCATAATTTTCAATAACTTTGAGAAAACCACTACAAAACATTGGGCAATGTTCTGAGAACGTTCTCCGTTAGCTGAACTAAAGCATCTTCAATGAACAGTGGTGGCCTAGCCTGCAGCAGTAAACAGGAAGTCATTGTCAGTTTTCTGTGAGGCAGCGTTATGCTAGCAGGAGGTGCAGGAAGGGGTAAATCATTTATGAATGCTCTTTAACCGAAGCCCTGGTGCAGGACAGATAACCTTGTAAATAAACACTTCATAATCCACCACTGGTGCTTCTTTGCTCTGTTGTGAACTTCTGCAACTCGCCTGGTGTTTTATGGAGGACAAATATTGATGAGGCAGAGTTTGCTGTCGCTGATTTAACGTCTTATGGCAATGGAGGTGAAGTGGCCTCTGTAAATCAAAGATGGCCAAGTGGCCAAAGAGCAAAATGGAAGGTTAATTTGCCTTTCATGTTAGTTTGTTCATCCTAAGTTGAGAGGGCGAGAGGAACGCCATATATTTAAGACACGTCTAACTGTGTTTAACAGAATGAATAAGCAACTCGCTTCTGGTTGCTGCCTTTATCGTTTAGGACAAAAATTGGCCTCAGAGACAGACAAAAGTAAGCAACACAAACCCTCTATTCGATTATTGACCTAAACTGGAAGCTTGAAGAGATTTCAAAAGACTGCAGAATAAAAGAAGCTCTTTTACGACAGACAATTTCCACAGAAAAGCAAAGGATAATGATTTCACACACTTTGGGGAACAGACAAAAGAAACTATGTACCGTGTCTGCCTAGTATGTCTGATTTCTGTGGCGCTATCAGTTCTTCAAAATGAAAACCTTTTCAAAAAGCAAGATTTATGAAGCACTATCTTCAATAAATACCAGTACTGGAGGAGAATGGAGAGGAACACCTTACAGGAAGTGACTGAAAGTATGAGAAGCTGGTTTGACCAGCAAACCCACAAACTATCGCAATGCTCCATCAGATATGCTACAGGGACACTCCACATACTAGCATTTCCTAGTATTTTGTATCTTGTATCCTTTCTCACTTGTTGTAAAAAACAGGGTGAGTTTACTAACCCACCAGTTTTTTACCCCACAAGCTTTGGCTGACAAAACTTGGCTCTGCATTCAGCACTAATGACCCAACCGAATTTACCAACTGTGACCTTAGGCATTCTGAAACCAGTCCAAATAAGAAAACACAACAAATACAAGCATCCAAACAGCCGTCTTTGATCAAGCTGTTCTATAGGACAGACACTGATGGTACCACGCCCCTCATGGCTTTACTTCTGAGGTTCACTGGAGGAGAGCTGGAGCATTGGGACTCAATCCCTAAAGGTGTACCATCTGGGAGAGATCACTCAGTTCCCAGATAAATATTCGAGACATTCCTGTTTCACCTCCAATGAAAAATGCCCAGCTTCTCTGATTAATGGGAGAGGAATTATATGGTCAAGTGATGAAGTTTTTGAAGCAAACAACAGTTACACAACTCTACGTATCTCAACAAATCAGAACTGTGTTACATGTAGCTTTTTCATGAAAACAAAAGTTGACAGGAGCAGAAACGAAACTTTATAAGCAAAGTCAAGGTAATCTTCATCAAAGCTTGTTTTAAAGAAAAAAACAAACCAATAAATCTGACATGCAGTTTAAAACTCTTACAGGGTTTTCTAAAATATGAAAGAACTATAAGCATTTGTCTGTGTAACCAGTCATGTTCTTAGCTACACCTCAGACTGCGACAATGACTCATCCAATGGAGGACCGAAACATGACTAATGCATTATGGGATACGGGAGCTTTATAGCATATAGCGTTCTTATATATCATCAATTAGGTCTGTCTGACCTTTTCCTGAGAATTTAATGCCAAGCTGTATCACTATTCTGTTCCATACTTACAGGCCGCACAAGCAATGACAGCATCAAATTAAAGACCAATGTCTGATATTTATCACAAAATCAATACCTTTACTCCACAGGACATGGAAGTATTGTTCATCCAATGGCTGATTTAGGATAACCAGACACAGCTTTTGTTTTCCTGAGGAAAGAAATGAAGAAACAAACACACTGTGATTACGGTGAAGCCTCAAATTAAAGTCTTTCTATCAGATTTGTGCAACTGAGGAAAACCTTTTAATATTATTTTGGTCTAAACAGAAAACAGCTGATGAGAAAAGCAAGAGTAATACCTGTGAAAATAGAGGCTAATGTGTTTTGTAATTGCCTAAACACACTTTTTATTGTTTCATTCAACTCCTAGATGTATTTTATCAAAGGGCAGAAATGATTGGAGCTGTAATAATAATTCCTTCAGAAAGCATCATTAGAAAACATTACCGATTTCATTTCAATTTAATTCAAATGTGATAGATAACTATTGTGTATTTTGTATCCCAAAGAATGCATTAGGGTGAATGAAAGCATGTTTTGGGCACAAAACCAAACAACAAAAAGTAAAATTGTTATGAAAAAAAAAATCACATATTCTAATTTTTAAACCTAATTTATTTGGGGGGATAAAATATGAAACAATTTTGTGAGATTTATACAAAACGTTGTTATATTTTTGTAATGTTAGTACATTTTCCATCTGTAATTTTTCACAAGCAACAGAAAGTAATAAAGAAACATTGTGCATTCGAACACACAACCTCCACATGAGCACCAGAGCTTAATGTGTCTGTAGCACCAAAGCACAGTTTCAACATAAACTAACTGCATGTTAGAAAACCACACAGAATTTGGTTGCTCTGTAATTTTGTTTATAATTTTCTGTAAGGAAAGTCAGTCTCTTCTTCTTTAAAGCTCATTTACTCATGCATTTTTAAATTCCAACATTTCTCTGTTCAGCACTTTGTTTGATCAAATAACATCCATGAAGTCTCTCCTAGGCTGTGTTAAAACAGCCTAAATTTAAACAATAATTTAAACGCACTGTTTCTATATTTGACATTCACCAAAATCACAAGATTTGGAAATGGAAATGTGGAAAACTCAGTGTATGTGACAAAACTCCCTCCAAAAGTGTGAACAGAACACATCTTGACTGGGTGTGAACGAGAAATATAAACAAATCGGTGCTAACACAACACCCTGTGCTATCGGAATGAAAGAATGGCACCTCTGTCCAAAAAAAGATAACATCTGTATTTGCACCATTTCTGAAACATCTGTTCCTCAACTTAGTCACAAAATGGCTGAATTCCTGTAAATTATATTTTTTGCAGCACAAATGCTAAAGTAATTTTTGCGTGTTTTGATTTTCTGGCTGCGACTTCCACACTGTTAATAAAACAACAAGGACGTTTTTCACATTTGAATATTTTTCTCTGACAGAACATGGGAATCATCAATTGAAATACGCAGAAATTATCATACACCAAATTAGTTTAGGGTTTGCTGTTCATTAGGATACAACGCATTTGCAATTCACCCCATAAACAAGCTCGGTTTAATTAGTTCACAAATTGGAATGAAATAGACATGAAATGCAATTTCTTCTTCTAAACAGTGTTCTGTTAAACACAAATTTATTGAATATGTATGCATATGTGCAAATCAAAGAATAAATGAAAAATGTGGCCTAGATATTTGGACTATGCCATATATCTGGGCCATCTCTTGTCAAAATTTAGTAATGGCCTATAAGGTAATGTCCTATAAGTAAATGCCCTATAAGGTAGTGCCCCAAGAAGTAATGCCCCAAGAGGTAATGC
>JBAJNP010014127.1:0-11317 GCA_036877545.1 Yasuhikotakia modesta | reverse complement strand
ACATTTTCTTAAAGTTCTTTTAGCGTTGAACATTTTATCAAAAATGTTCAACATTTATTAATGTTATATTGTGTATCATATATCAAAAACAATATTCTTAAATTGTTAATGAAACGTTTCAAAAACATTACCAAATTTAAACAGTGATTGAATAATATAACAGAGCAATAACGTTAACACAGTGTTTAAAAGACTGAATGTTTTGAACATTTTAATGTGTTTGTTACTTAAAGGAAGCGTTATAGAAACAGTCTTACCACCGTAAATTGTTAGCCGGGACATATGCTTACCTCTCTAGTGACTAAACAATAAGCATTAGTGAGACATAAGTAACTTTACACTGGCCTAATGGCAGAAATGACATGAAATCTACATTATCTTGGTGGCCTCACAAGGAGCTGAGGGCAGTCAGGCCCTGCCTAGTGTGTGTGTGTGTTATGAGGGGCTAATGACTCTGAACTGTGAGCAGGAGGCCCCAGGCTGTTGCTGGCACACCACAGGCCAAAACAAACCACAACGCACTGTCAGTGAGAGGGAGCGCACAGGCAAGCTCCTGAGCCATTTCCCCTCGCGCGGCTCCAAAAATAACCCATGCTGATGGTTTTTTAATTCTGGGTCCCCGTGGAGGGTTCAAGGAGGATCATTAGGAGAGATACTGTCACAATTCAAGCCTGGCTGTTTCTTTTCAGAGAAATTGTGAACTTTGGTAAAATATGCAAGTGATTTGTAGATCATCACCGAGCCAGTTGGTGATTAGCGCCTGTGTGCTGATTCCAAACGCTAGCAGTCAGAGGTGAAATCTAAGCTTTGCATTAGTAGAGGATTGAGCAGTTTATTTATAAGGTTGCACTGTCATACGAAAGCTTCATCTTGGTCAACTCTTATTTTAAAGAAAGCAATTCAAAGCTTTCTTAAAGAAAGCAATTCAAAGCGTGAACCATGTGCATTTTGCACCTATAAATTTTACCTTGAATAGTCAAACAAAGGCAATGTCCTGTACATTATAGCCTCATAAACATGATGGGGTCACATGGTTTTTCACCTGATGTCATTTGAATATGAATTGCAAACATTTAAATTTTTGTCCTTTGCTTATCTTTGATAAAGATATTTGCTGTAGTTTTCTTTATCTTAATTCACAGTAAATAGATTTTAAATAGCAACATTGCTATTTAAGTGTTAAAACATTTCTAAATGTGAAGTACCAAAGTAAGGCATACTAAACATTTCATAGAATACAGTTAAATACTAATGAAGGAATTAATTTTTAATGGTGCTTTTCAGGCACAATAAGCTTATGTTTTTTACAGTTGCCAAGCAATGCTGCATCTTTATTTATTTATATCAAATTTAAATAACCTCGGTTGAGAGCATGCATATATTAACTGTCCCACACCAACATAAAACAAGTCACTTATTTAAAGAACCAAAAATGTCTTTACATTTACATTTATTCATTTGGCAGATGCTTTTATCCAGAGCGACTTGCAGTGAATTCAAGGCATACATTTTTATCAGTACTTGTGTTCCCTGGGATTGAACCCACAACCTTTGCACTGCTAATACAATGCTCTACCAGTTGAGCTACACAGGAACGCCTTTCTTTATTGTACGAGGCAAACAATACAACAGAAATCTAAAATCAAGCAGAAACAGTTTGTAGAAAGTAGAAGTACCAATGTCTGCAAAATTTTCTTGTCCCAATGAGTGGAAATGTTTTCAAAAGCATTGTATGACTCCAGTGAGGCGTGAGGGCAGCGACTGACCTACTAAAGCTTGTCTTCATTCATTATGACTTGATTTGTCAGGTGATCTATGCTTGTGCCGTCTCGGATCTCTGCATGACCTTAAATTACACAGTACAGATGATGATAAAGTGTAATGCATTTTTCAATTTAGTCATTTGGCAGGCACTTTTATTCCACTTACAGTGAATTCAAGGTACATTTTTTTATCCATACTTGTATTTCCTGGGATCGAACCCACAACCTTTTAACACAGCACTTTACCAGTTGAGCTACAACAACACCATCAAAAATTGGAAGTAAGAGCGCATGATAGCATAGAAAAACACAACATTTTAAAGAAGGCCACAGGCTCTGAAGAAGCCTGAGAGTTTACTGACGCATGTGAGAGGTTGGTTTTCTGCTCTGTTGTTCCTGTAGATCACAATAAGTTTGTTGATGTCATCGCTGTTGGTGCTCGCATGCACTTTGCTATGAAAGGGGAAGTACAGTGTGATCTCAAAGGTGCTTCTGTCTCATAAAGGAGAAACAAATAGTGTTAGTTTCAGCTGCAGTGGTGCATAACTAAGTAAATGTAGCAACATTATTCAGTAGTGTGTATGCTGATAGTGCGCTAAATAATGTGTCAATTACAGTAACAACCTATATAAGTGAGCTATATAACAGCACATCTCTCATGTCCTGACAAGTATTGTATATTATGTGTGTGTGTGTGTGTGTATATAGGCCTACAGTGTATATATATATATAGTTTACACGTACACAGTTCTACAGTTTCAAAGCAGCTTCCCCAAGATTAACTTTCAGGTCTTGGCAATGCATTTTACTATAACAGACATTGGAAATCGTTGATTGTGTTTCATGTAACGAGCATGTAAATTCTTTTGTTTCTTTTCTTCTTTTGGTTGTTTTTGGTGGTTTGATAGACCGACACAGACACCCTCCCCCAGCCCTTCTGCCTTGTCCTGATAACAGGGCTCGCCGCCCGCCACCCGTTTACTGAGCTGGAACCTTATCCCATTCAGCATGACCATGGGACAACACAAAGAGTGGCAGGTGTTTTCTCATCAACCACCTCACGTGACATGCGTTCAGCCCTGATACATGCACCGACAAACCACACGAATGGAAACGAACACATGCGCTGAGGTTTAAAGATATCCGTCATGGCTTGCTGTAATAATGGGATTTCCCTGCTGGCCTACAATCCGAGCAGAAGAGGAGATCCCAATGCCCCCCCCCCCTCGGTTTTTGCCTCCCCCTGTAGACGTCACACTCAGCACGTTTAGCATGTCGACACGGCTAATCTCATAAATTATGTAAATCATTTAGGATTTGGGAAAGCAAGCAATGTTCATAATAGGTCCTAGAGGATTAGAGTGCGTATGGGTAAACCCACTCCAGACCGCCATTATAAAAAGAGATTTTGTAATATTGTCTTCTATATTGACATAGTAGATAGCATACATTGATTTCAAATTGTATGAAAATGAACATTATTGATTATCTGTACGTCTGCATTAACTAAACACACAATGAAATGTTGAAGAGTATTTTTGATGCTCTGACTACAAATTGCTTTAAATGTTTTACATATACAATACAAAGACAGGACAATTAATCATATGATAATATAATATATCAAGATTATAATGGCAGCTTATTATCATAACTCATCATAGATCATTCTAATTTTGTCATAACCAAGTAGTCTTATTTTCTGCAGTGATGTAAATGGAAAGCAGACATGGTTAATGGGCTTGCTGAGTTTCAGAGATGATATCACAATGCATTCATTGTTTACATGTAATGCTAACTACTGGAAATGCTGCCTGCACATTTCTGCTTTTGCTCCAAGATTTGTCACAGTTTCCCATTCACAATGAAAGCTGACGGAATGAGGTCACAGAATCACCACGGCAACCTGTCAGGCGGAATAACGGATGCGCATCTTTCAGGTCAAAGGTCATACAGCTGTGGGCCAGGTGCGGGAATGTTATATGCACTCGATGTGTTTGTTATAACCCCAGTCATCCAGCTGGGCCAAAAGGCTGCAAATAGCTACAGAATCAAGGTCTTTAAAATGTGTCAAAATGTCATTGTCTTTATGTCATTATGTTAATGTCTCTTAAAACATCAGAGGAAAAAAGCACTTCAGAGGAACATAAACAATAATAATAGTATTTCTAGAACAAGAAATATTATTTCTGTGTTTCTGATGTTGTTAAAGATGTTGCTTAGGGTAAACCTCACATGTCTGGTTTACTGTTTCTATACAGCTCACCACCATTTTAGCCTTGTTAAAAACAAAATTGGTTGCTGTTGGTAAATATGTTACAATGCAATTCCATTATAATTCATGTGATAAATTGTTACTAGGCTTCTTAATAATGAATCTTTATTTCATGTTTGTTATGGCAGAAATTTGGCAAACAATGAAACAATGAATGGTTAAAAAAAGCTTATAGACTTGTGAAAAGCTTATAGAAATGAGTATGACAAAGACTGGGGAATGGGCTCTTGACTTGAGCCGATACACAACTACATGACACTGAGAACACCCTATCAACCACTACACAATGCCCTAGTAACTACATAAAACATCTTAGCATCTTTATAACAATGTCTTGGCAACCACCAGTGGTGACTTAAAACCTTAGAAGACTAAGTAGAAACTTCTATTTACAGTTTGCAATAGAACCCAATACAACAGTAAGACATTTTGCTGTGTGTGTCAAGCCAAAACAGCTAGAAGTAGTTGCGATTTTATACAAAAGTCTTTGAATTTGGTTTGAGGACTGCTTTGAGTGTCACCATGCAAACACCAAACTCAGGGTTCTGCTTCTCTGTTCTGTTTTTAGACCATGTTGGGCTCTTTATGGTTTTCCTGTCGCAGACCAGTATTTACAGTTTCATTGTTGCACCAGCATGTTAAAAATTGCAGTCCAAATGCAGCCCAAAGCGAGGGGGGTGGTGGGGGCATGCCGTTAGCAACCGAACTGGAGGTTTTGACTGGTTTTATAGTCTGTCTTTAGTCCGGCCTTTTTTTCCTCTCTGGGTGCTATGTCAGCATCGCGCATGACCAAAGCCCAAATCCCAAAAAAGAATTGTGTCAGAGGGGGTTAAATGAGTAAAGCAAGAAATCTCCCTGACTTTGTTGCTAACCTCTTTGTTGCGGTTGCCAGGAAACTGAAACTATGTGACAGAACACTGCAGCTAGTGTGGGATGGGGGTGAAGAACAGACATGTGGGACAGGCCAAAAAAGAGATGAGTGAAAAGACACAGGGAAGACTTGAAAGATGAGATGCCATTCATTGAGACCAGACTCCTTATTTATTTGTTTTGGTGTTTTTGCACCAAAGAAAGTCTTCTTAATAGCTCTTAAATGTCTTTGCTGCCCCATAGAGCATAAATAAATGCCCTTGCCTGTCGTCTCGCTTCAGTGGAGATTTGGGCCTGATAGACATTGTTCTGATAGATTTGAAAAGCTAACAGGCTGTTTGCTAATGCTAAGCTTGCTTCTACACTGCAGATACTGATAGCCAAAGCAACATCCAGTGCATTAAAGTTAAACACTTTATGTGTACATGGATTCCCTGGAAAATACCTATGGCAATGTTCCTCAGTCAGGACGCTCATTGTTATTTCAATATCCAAAAAATAATTGACTGTTCGGATAAACACTTTAGTTTTAAGAATGTCAGAAATTTATATGCTTGTGTGTGAAAATTATGACATTACAATGATGCTTTGTATGACGACAAATGCCATATACCTTTCCTTTTATTTTTACACACACACACACACACACACACTGATTATCATGCTGACACTTGCTGATGATATGAAAGGCAGCTTTAGCCGAGACAAAGGGTGTGTATCCAGCACACGCTCGATTGCTCTTATTTGTGCACTACAAACAGATCCATGTCACGAGATCCCTCCTGTTTGCCTGTTAAGCACTAGCAAAACATGTGGATGTGTTTGCATGTGCTCTCATCACTCTATAAATATACAAAGCAGATATTTTGTTTGCCATTCTAAAGTGGTGAACGGCGTGGTCAGTTAGAGGAAATCTATGAGCGTTTTGCAGAAGTGTCTGAAATGAATATATGAATATATTTCAAAAATAGAATACATTTGCATGACAAATACGCAGCAGCATGCAACATTCATACAGCCGTCTGTATGGGGATACATGCGGGCATTTAATGCGCTTAGAAAAAGTATATTGTTCTTAAAACAAAGTAAGACAAATCAAAGATTTGGTTGTGTGAGACTTGTGGTGGGTGGAACTATGTGAATGGTTTTTCTGGAGTTAAACATAAACAGTGTTGTGTTGATGGTATTGCAGGCTAGATTGCATTAGTAATGACTGATTTTTGACACATGGATTACAACAGTTCCCATTTGTACGTAACAGCTTTTACTGGAAACTTATTCAATGTACGCATATCTTGTGTGCATGTCCGTTTATGTTTAAAATGAAAACAATTTTCATTTTAAAATTTCATCACACTTGGCAAAACACATTTCAAAAATCTGATTTCAATTGGAGTTTAAGCTACATATAAAAAACCCCACGCGTTTTTTTGCCATTCAGTCTACAATCAGCTAAACAGATTTAAGTCAGCAACAGCAACAAAATTGTTTTTTCTTGGACAAACTGTTGCATAATGGGTCACTGAGTTCAGTGATTTTCAGAAAAACTAGAGCTATGAAAGTTTGATAAAGTTGCACTTACACAAAAATACATTAATAAAGTGTAATAAAAGCTTGATACAAATCAAAGATTGCATTTACTAATTTTTTAAATCTAAAGTTTATGTTAACATAATTTAATGCACAATAAACTAAAACGAACCAACAATGAACATTGCTGTGGTTCTGTAGCTCAAATAGTAGAGCATTGTGTTAGCTGCACAAAGTTCGATTCCCAGGGAACATCGATACATTGTAGACCTTAAATACTGTGTGCATGAAATCTCCTGCTTAAAGTTTAAATGTATAAATATATTGTTTGTATAATGTTGGATAATGAACTTACTAATGCTAACAATATTGTTGTTGATTAATGGAACCTTATTAAAAAGTTACCAGTTATATAATTTATTGTGTTTTTTCTAACATTGTGTCTGTTTTGAAAGTCAAAACAGTTGTCAAACTGAGTCAAACTGTTTTAGTCAGTTTGACTCAGTCAGTCTTGGTGTGAATCATGTTATTGCTGCTGACATTGCAGGGATTCTGTTAACTAACTTCCTAACCAATTATTTCCTTTTCCTGTGGCACACCACCGTGCTCCTTTCTGTAGGATATGAGTCGGAAATCTACTTTCATGGTCCGTCAAAACTGACTTCCTGTACGCAAGTTACTATTGCGGAAAAACACAAGCTTTATTTAATTGCCGTTTCAATTTAATAACACTTTCACTGGCATTTTACCTTAAGAGCTTAAGGTTATTCCAAAGGCCTTTCTGAGAGGTTACACAAGACATTTTACGCTCATTGAGTTTCTAATGTCGGTGCCTGAAACCGTTCTTCATCCGCAACTGCCAATAGCGTCAGTCAGCACAGCCATCGCACAAATCCCAGCTGGCTGTGACTTTCATCTTATCTCGCTGACTAAACAAAACAAACAGAAATTGCAGCGCTCTGAAATTGACCCAAAGACAGCAAGAGTCAATTCCACCAGGACTAATTAGGGGACGTTGCGTCAGCGGTGAATAAAACTGTCTGTCCGCACATTCGAACTTACACTCCATCCTTGTTTACTATGCTAGTGGCTAGTGTTTATGAAATTCTTATTTATTACTGTTACAATGTATATTTTTACTTTCTAGGTTTTAAAGGCGTAGGTTTGTGTAGGAAGTAACCTAGACATTTCTTAGTGAGATTCATTTAAAAAGCATTTTGCCCAAATGTTATGGCAAATGTTATTAAGCAATTCCTGGTGCAAATTCATGACTTGAAACAGTGAATCATATTAATCTGGCTGTCCAAGCCAAACAGTGTCAGGTGACATCACAGACATCATTGTTCAAACAGCATATGTTTAGCTGTGCTTTCATCTGCTTCTCTCATCTCTATCTCATCGTTTTTTATACCGTTGTGGAAGCAATTCAAAAATGATCAAACCAATTCATCATTATCACATCTTTATATAGTCAATCTTTATATACATCTTTATATATTCCCAGCAGTTCTGCGTGTGCCTAATTCCTTTATACATGTGCAGCATTTTAGTCTTCAGCGACGCTAAATGTCAGAAAGTGTTTGTTTTGTTATGAGAGGACGTGGCTGAATTCAAAACAGCATCTTAGATTAATTATGTCTTCATTGACTTTTACCTACCGGAGATCCACATGAAATGTCTCATTGGACTTCAGAGCGTGTGTGTCTAGCACTGATGTGGTTGTGAAGCCGCTGGTTGTGTTTGGATCCAGACCTGCTGACTTGACTTTGGCTTGTGACTGGTTCTCGCTGTGTGGCCCTGTGCGGCTCTTTGCTGGTGTAGCTCTGGTGTAATGGAAGCTCTGCTGTTCGGACCATCTGGTGCGATCCGTCTTCCAGATCTTCTCTGGCATTCATCACAAAGGCTTTTATCAGCTATGCCACTCTAAAGGCTATGACCTTCTCGATTAGTTTCAGAATAAACACAAGATGTTTATCATTATATTATATCATTATACTATACAGTGTTATTATATATGATGCTGTTTATCCATAACCTACCTGCAGGTGTCTTTATTAATTGAATTGTTTACTACACTTTGGTTTCCTATTGCAGTTTATCATTACAATTTATTATTAAATTCACAGTATAATAATAATAATAGTGGTTTATTGTTAGTAATTTTACATAATTGGGCTGCACAATATTTGCAAGATGTCACATGCTAAATGACAAAATATGAAAATATACAAATGACAATATACAATGCAATTATTATTGGTGAGTGTAAAAATTATGTTTAAGAATATTTGAAAGCTGTATATTATAAAGCCATTATACATGTTTAAGTCTGCATCTTCACAGGAAATTAAATTAATTCAGTTTTGTTTTATAGATAGTTGGGTATGAATGTTGGACACTATGCACTCACTGATTACAGCTTTAGAAAATAGAATAAAAAAACAGAATATTAAATAGTAAAAATAGAAAATAATGTCAGTAATTAATTCAATATGTTAAAATGTTGATAATTCAGAATTGATAAATCAACACAAAGCAGCTCTGAAGAAAAGAGTGATGTCATTCACCCAATTCAAATATTGTCAAAATGAGTAACTTTGGGGATTGTACTGCATTAGGGATTGTATTGCATCCCAAATTAACAGAAGAATTTGGTGCCTGGTTCAAATAAGCCTCTACACAGAAACAACTGTCAATAGTTTAAATGAAATAGGTTTTCTAAGTTTTAATAATTACAGGCAGAGTATGTTAGAACATAGTTTTGTGAATACATCAGATGGTCTGGATTTTTATGCATCATTTCTTAATGCTAGAACAACAGCCAAAAGCATATGCTGTACAGAGCTTTCGTGTAATGTAACTCAGCAATGGTCCTTAGAAACAAATTACACTCCTTCACATAGATGATTCTGAGTTATTTGCTCCTGGATCGTGTCCATGACTCTGGATTCAGCTCCATTTATCTTTCTAATAGCATTCCAAAGCACTTCCAGGTTAAGGTGCAAACAGTTGCAGATAAATAACTTAGGGTAGCAAGCGAACTTGGGAAATATGTGTTTGGAAGGCTTTAACACTGGTTTCCTAAACCACAAGCTATTCATAATTTGCAGGGACCCTTTTAAAAACTAGATATGCTGCGTTCATATTGTGTCAACTGTAATTAGGAGGAAAATTAAAAGATTCTATTATGAGTTAAAACAGATTAATGTGTGGTTTTGGTAAAGATTATTAATTTATTAATTTAGAATGTTAATAAGAAAATTAAACAGAGTGCATAAATAAATAATGTCACATCAAACAGACATATTTGTTTAACTAAAAACTGTGATAACAGCACAAATAAATGCAATAGTTGCTTAGTACTGGAAAAGCATCAAGAAGACACCTTAAAGCTCATTTGCCTGTTGAATCTTATGATTCATTTGACAGGAATGGATGGCTTATTTTCACTTCACTAGTGTTTTATCAAGTTCAGAGCATGAACCTGCTGAGACAAGACCAGAATACATGTTTCCATTCGCTCAGAACACCTGACTGAACATCTGACTGCCACTTTCACTGTTGCATCCACAATGCAAGTTTTGAAGTAACAACTATATATGATGGGGATATATCTATTTCAAGCATTTGATATTTTTTCTTAGGTAAACGAGTAATGTTAGTCTATAGTTGTTTTTTACCCAAAGCACACAAAGGACTTAAAAAAAAACTGTACAAGCAAGCTTTAAGCTAGCTAAATTTTGAAGTCAAATGTTGGGGTCAGCATTCCACTGGCCTGCCTGGGAACAAAACTACTACATCATTTTTATTTGATTTCCTGTCTTATTTGTGTTTGTGCATGCAGCAAACACTATTGTGTGGCCGGGCAGAAGGAAGGAAGCGCAGTACACTGGAGGAGAAGAATGGAGGGGAATTCTGTCTTCATAGAGGGAAGCTAGTCAATGTCAGCAGAAGCTGCTTATTTTTAGTGTCTGTTGCTAGTTAACAATCTGTTCCCCTCCCCCACGGGATTCCCATGTGCTAAAATAACACTGTCTCCCTCTGTGTCAAGTGGAAGCTTGTAGGAAAGTGAAAACGTGACCAACAAGACTTATTTTTCCAATTAAATCAGGAAAACATGTAAAACGTTGCATTTTTCTGTCATAACTTTACTGGCTAAATTTTATAAATGGGAATTTTATAAATGGGAATTTTATAAATGGGAAGGTATTAATAATATAATTGCTCAAACAAAACAAATATCAGATCTTCAGTTCCAATTCCCCAAATATTGTCAAATCAAGTAATTAGATCTAGTATGAAACACCCATTGTAACCGTGAAAATGTATTGTGTAAAAATGTATTGATAAAAATCTGTGCAATCCTTAAAAATTGTGCAAAAGCCAGCCAATCAAATCTTTTTGAGTTTGTGAACTTTGATGTCATTTTTTTGTACAGTATATTACATCAAATTGTGTCTAAGTATACTGGCTCCCACATATCAAAATATACAGTGCAGCCTATCAAGTTGGACATACTGCCCATGTTGCCCATGTGGGAATTTTGGGTTTAAAATTCGATTGTGAAGTAGGAATTGGTGTAGATTTAACTGCATTACTGTTTGGTCATGTATTGTAAAACCGCTGGTAACATGCTTTTGTAAGCTAACACGAGCCATTACCAGACTGTGTCATATTTCTTTCCATTTGAGGGAATTGGGTCAGTTTGTTTCAGAAGCACATGTCCCAAAATAATGAACTTGTGTCATTACTATTGTGTTGATTTGTATCAGTTATATTATTTGTGTAATTTGTTTTAGAGTGTTTACACACAGGGAATAAAGTTTTCCCAAAATGTGCCTTTGATTTTGACACTCATATTGCCCTGAGTGAGAGAAAT